>JAMZAV010003650.1:0-104747 GCA_024449915.1 Sweltsa coloradensis | reverse complement strand
GGGGGCCGGGGGCCTAGGGGCCAAAGCCTTGTGTAGGATAGCCAAAGCTAGGTAGGGACTAGGCCTCGGGGCCAGACCTAGCCTAGGGCTTTGTAAAATTACTTAGATATCATGTAGGCCTATCCTTTTTTCAAAGCCTAGTCCTGGGGGCTAGGTTTACCCCTAGGTAGGAGGGGTAGCATAGACCACTTTTATCACGGAGCCGAGTCCGAATGGCTTGGGAGCAGACTGAATTTTAGCTCTTTTCGAGGCCCTAATGTTTACACACCCCCCTGCAGCCCGGACTAGATGGTACAAGTAGCCCTACTCAGCCCGGGGACTGAAAGGACGCTTGGTGGATAACTTACGAAGAAGGAGGGCCGCTAGCAGTTTTTGATTTGTCGCTTTTACCCCAAATTTCAGCCCGCACAGCCCGAGTAGCTCGGCTTCTTTTACCGAGCTGGATCAGTGGACTGAGGTTGTCCCCCGGCATCCCTTACGCCCCCCTTCTCGATTAGCCATTTGCATAAATATGAGACGTAAAGCAATATTCAATCAATGAGGTTTTCGGGCGGCAATTTTCATTTGCATCAGGTCATTTCGTTTTTTTTAGCCCGGACTCGCCGCGTGATAAACGTGGTCATAGACACCCCTTTAAAATTGGCTAGACTAGCAGTCAGCGGTCCATTTCCCCGGGACAATTGGAACCCATCTGAATGGGTGTTTGATAAAAAGTATAATCACAACTATTTTAAAGGGCGTAAATTTGTATTGCCGAGTATGTTTTTTAAAATCAGAACTTTCAAACAGCCCTAGTCGCAAGGGTATGGTTATGTCGTAACGAATTGCCCAAAAATCCAATTCTTACGAAGGTTTTTTCGACGAGCCAAACAAAAAGAAATCCCCACCCTATTTAATTCCCCAGCTGGTTGTTATGCGCATGCGCAATACGCAGGGCAATGAAAAAGGCCCAAAGGGTTTTTTTAAAAAGCCTAATTTCTTGGACTTACGCCTTAGCCAAGATTTACGCCTTACGCCTTGGAACAGGAAATGGCTTTAAAGTGGACTTTTTGAAAAAATTTTAAAGAGGGGCCCCTTTCTGAAAAAAAAATTTGACTTTAAACCCAAATGATTACTAAAAATTTCCCCCAGCAATAACTTTGCATTTTTTTGTTTTTTCAAACCATGCCCGCACAAGCTAAAACCATATCAAAAAATCCAGTAAAGTACTTTTTTTGCATTAAAAAAAAAATATAATTAAAAGCCAAACCGCCATCTTTAAGGGTGGGATGACGCTTCAATTTTGGTACACTTTCGCCTGGCGGAGGTATTGGAGACTGCGATCTGCCTATTTTGGTGTTTTAAGATTCATGACGGGTAGGCATGGCCTGGTTTTACCTCCAGGGCCTAGGTAGGCACTGTTTGTCTCATCATAACCTGAGCCCGGCGTTTTAGGGTTCAAAGAAACTAGGATGTCGCCTGCTCTATTATGAAAGGTTGTAAACCCGTCCGAAATTGACGGGAAGGATGGGCCTCTCTGTAATAACAAAGTAGGCTACAATCACATCCGATGCAAGTTGGTTGCAACCTCCCGAGTATCGAAAACCACTTGTATGTAGGCCTGGGTTTAGTGGTTTACTCTTCTTGCTGCGCCTACATTACTATAATGCCGCGCAAGATCAACGTTTCAATTACACTTGCTCCATCAATATCATCCCCATACAGGATATAGGGCCAAGGTTGCACTGGATGTGACTGTACTTTACTGCTCTGCGGAGTCCACTTCAGCTGTCAAACTGTGATACGTTTACAACGTGACCACCACGGCCTGCGCTCTTTGAACCCACAAAACGCCGGGCTCTGGTTATGATGAGACAAACAGTAGGTATGTCAAGATAAGCCTAGGGCCAGGTGACCCTATAGGCCTAGGCCCCTACTGTCAGTGTAGGCCTCTAGTGCTTACCTATGAAATATCTCTGGATAGGGTAGCCCGGGCCTAGGTAGGCCCTGGCCCCTATTAGGCCTAAGCCTACCCCTAAGCCTACTAGCCTATTATGATATTGTCATTTAGGCCTATATTTGTTGTTGGTCCTCCTGCTGAAAAAGAGGTTTTTAAACATTCACCAGGTCGATCGATTCCCAGGTGCTAGTATTACGCCATTATTATTTTTCACCACATAATCTATAGGCCTACGGTAGCAAAATACCACACTTAAATGACCGTTTAAAAAATTATATCCTGCAACTGTGATTTCTTTTACACAAATTTCCATTTTTTTAAATAGCAAAAATTGGCTTTAACCAGGCGCGCAGGAACTCCTTTTCGAGTGGGGGGGGAACAACAAATCTGCTGCCAAGCACGGGGGGTTTGGGCTTCGCCCCCCAACAACAGCGCCGCAGGCGAAAATTTTGAAAATTAGGTTTTTAGAGTGTGTTTGGTGCGTTCTAGAAAAAAATCGTGTGCTGAATGCAATACCAAATTAATGTATTTTTTGTAGGCCTACAGTAAAAACTATCAAACTAAAAATAAAGTTGGAATAGTTAAGAGATAGACCATGCATGGCTTTTGAGCCAGTTCAAAAGAGCTGAAGGTATTTTCTTCATTATTCTGAGGTTCTCCTTCCTTCCACTGTCAGTGTCAAGTCATAATTTAAACTAACCAGCCACAAACAAGTCTTTGTTAAACACACCCCAGTACCCCAGTATACGGACTGCAATACCGTGTCACAACATCCCGACGCTTATATTAGAACCATGATTAATAAATATGCATAATAACAACAATGTAACTACAAAATCTGTAAAGAGTGAAATACACTCAAGATTGTACAATAAAGATTCATTCATTCATTCGCTACCTATGGCAATTATAATGTACTTTTTACTCATTTAGGCCTACAAAAACAAAAGAATCACAGTGGGAAATTCAAAATTGAAAATTCGTTAAATTCAGAATTTGTTTCCGTGCGTATTTACGGCGAGACTGAATTTCCAAGATTCTGAAGTGGGGGGGTCACGGTAAAAAGTGGGGGGGGAAACTCCCCCCATTTCCCCCCCCTTCCTACGCGCCTGGCTTCAACCTTCTTCTTTTTTGTTCCAATAGGCCTAGGCCTAGATAGAGCATCTTAGCATCTCTAAAATGACCCTTTATAACATCGTGTCTTGAAACTGGGCACAAATATAGGCTACCTACAATCAAACACGCAAAAATATGCATTCCAAAATCACACCCTTTCTCGGTAATCTGTATACTTTGACCAAACTAGCCCAAATTACAAAACAAAATAAGGGCCTAGAGGATTTACAAAAAGGCTAGAGTACGGCAATAATGGCCAATATTTTTTCATTTTTTTGGGATCAAAACTCTCCAAGGTCACTGGGCAAGGCCTAAAGATCGTCTGCATGTTATTTTTTATGGGAGATTTTTGCCAATGGGATCTAGCTAAAAAATAACTTTTCCTCGTTTGACAATTTTTTTGGGGTCAATGGACCAGAGGACCCAACACTTTTTCTGTTAATTTCTAAATTCATAACTAGGCCTACTAGCTAGGTAGCCTTGAATGAAATAACCTAGGCCTATATTTTTTTAATTTAAAGCAGGATAATACCCCTTTTTTTACCGTTTACATGCAGGTTTGAAAACGATTCCAAAACGTTTTGAGTTTTCAGCCTATACGCTTTGAATCTGGCTTTGGATCTGCGAGACAAGAAGTCACCCCTGTTTGCTAGTAGAAGTTACTTGAAAACTAGTTTTGAAAACTGTCATGTAGTATTCGCGGTTAAAACCTAACCAGGTAGCAGCACGGTCGTATGCCAACATGGCCGTCCGAAGGCAGATAAAAACACGGGCTGCATAGGGAGCAAGTGTGTTTTTCATGCTTTAAAGCATAATATTTCATTGTAAGCGTCAATTCTAGAAGTATTTCCCCTTTCCAGTAGTCGGGTACGATGGAATAGGACAATCACTATATTTTGTAACCCTCAGCTGCAAAATAACTAGCAAAATAAGGAATTTTATCTCGTAATTTGGAGACGTGTATTTTCAGTAATTTTAACTTGATGGCAAATGGCAATACCGCGAATTTCTTATGATCATTGGCCTTTACTTAGGCCTATATGGTATGTAATATAATATTATATCACAAATAATTTATTCTCCCCCCCGCCCCGCCCCCTGAAAATAATTTTTTGCGGGTTCCTCGCGAATAAATTATGAAACTCCATTTGTTATTAAATTTGTGTTTCGTCCCGCCATTGAAATCTCTTAAAACATTGTGTCATTGTGTGTCATTTTAATTAAGTCTACGCATAATTATTTGCTGTTCACGGCAGCAGTTGGTACAAATCTCTTGGCATAGGGTAAGGGAACTAGTTCTGGATCGGGTTAAGCAATATTACAATTTTGAGTATCAGGATTTTTTTTGTTATCCTCCCACATACTATATTTTTATTGATTAACTTTCCAACAATGTTTGCAAAAGAAAAAATGTAAAAAAGTTTACGAAGGTACTAAAATGAGCCAATTAAAAAAAGTAGTGCTTTGATCCAGAACTGATACCCGGGTATCAATTGTGGATCATCAGCCTAAAGCTTTTCAAATTGATATCAGGGGTTCATTGATATGTTTCATAAGTAGTGATGCAGCCGCACCTGACAAATTTGATTCTGGACGCCCGGTATCAGCATTGATCCACAATCAGTCCCCGGATTAGTTGTGGATCAAAATTGTAATTGTGAATTATTTGCAGCAATAAGGCTAACCACAATTTTTTTTCCAATACAAAATTTAAAGACAAATACAAGAGCTAACACCTGGGCACAAATTTTATAAGCCAAATATTCTAAACAAAAATTTATATCAAATTCAAAATTTTGAAAAAAAAAATATTAAAAAAATTAGGCTAGACCAAAACATTTTTTTTTTTTTTTAGATTTGCATCTGTAAAGACAAGCTCAAAAATAAGTGTGCCTTAATTACTTTTAACTTGTTTTTTAAACACTATTAGGCTTACTGCATATGTCCTATTCATTTAACATGGTGTTACGATCTACAAAAACGGACAAAAACCTCTTATTTGTAGACACCCGCAAGGGTGCTTTGAGTAGTTGTACAGTAAACCTATTATAGTCAATTCTTAGCAAAACTAATAATAAAAATTCTGACAAAGTTTGAAAGCTGTGCTAATAACTGATGAAATATTACAATGATAAATGCATGTGTATATCAATTGCGTCTGTTGCAAACGGCAACCATTTTGATAGCATTGTTGACTATTTCTACTTAAAGGGCCCTTTACACGGGGAAGTTGAAAAAGTAAAAAGAAAAAGTGAGGAGAAAAAGTAGCTTTTTTGTAGTAGAGATAGCATGCAGCTTATGGGACTTTTCGAGTTGCCTTCACACGGGGAAGTTGAAAAGTAAAAAGTGAAAAGTTTCCCAACTTGTCGGACTCTGCTCGACAAGTAAAAAGTGAAAAGTAGAATGGCCTTGAAGAGTTGACCGTGATTGGTCGACAACGTTGTCATTGAGTTCAACTTTGGCAAGAAATCGAGATGCAGAAAAACGTAACACCTTTGTCACAGCTTGATATATAAGGGATTTTGTTAACTATGACTGCGGAAATTTAGCTGAGTGTCATTCTGTCAACTTGAAAAATACGCGCAAAAATTGTGATTCATAGCGTCTACCGAACTAGCACTTTTAGTTTGCCCCAAAATAGAGAGGCAATGCGGAACCCGATCGCGACTGAAGAAAGGCTGGCAGTGACGTTGCCGTTTTTAGCATCAAGTTTGTACCTTACCTAGGCCTAGGCCTGGGCTCCAGAACCTAGGATAGATAGTAAACAAACACGCGAAGATTAAGATTGAAGAAAACAATTGTCATGGTTAGTTACCTTTACTTGCCGCATCAGTTTCGCACAAAGGCCGAGAGGTGACGCCAGGCACAAACTTTTACTCTTCGTCCGTGTGAAGGCTTTGAAAAGCTACTCGTTCTTTTCACTTTTTACTTTTTACTTTTTCAACTTCTCCGTGTAAAGCGGCCTTAAGTTGACAAATGACTCAACCTGGTGATGACAGTGTGCAATTCCAATGCTCCTTGGATCAATTCATTAGAAAAATATACTGACAGTGCATCTAGTACATTACATGTAGAACTTACACAAGCCCAAAGATTTTGATCCACAACTCAACCCCGATCCAGAACTAGTTCCCTTATCCTATAAGAATATAAAAAATCTAGGTAGCATAGTTTACATTCAATGCAGTGCACAAATTTAAAAACTATAATCATGGACATATATTATTAATAATAAAAAATAATTACAAAAATTCCATATTAAATCTATACCAATTAGGGTATCAATTAATGAGACTTGCATAATATGTAGCCTATGGTTCACAGTATCTTTGGGTTTAGAATGTTGAACCCAAAGTCGGTACATAGCTCTTATCCCGCTTTGGCCCTATACCGCCTCCAGCACATCATTGTAATAAATTAATTACCGTTATAGTTTATCGTTTATCGGTTGGTGGTGTCCATGAAACTGATGAAAGTTGTAAAAAATGTGTCTCAAGGAATAGCAATGGAACTGCCATCTAACCCACAGTATTGCACGGAATAATATACACATTCAGACTTTTTGTTTCATTACGCATCACACAAATGTGAATTACTAATTTTATGACCTTTCTTGCTTGCTAAATAATAAACATGATCGAGTAAATTCATTCTGGAGTTGACCGTGACGCTACAATATTGCATTGGTTTAACATTGAATGCCGCCATGCAGCCGCCCGGTATCTGCCTTGGAGCAGTTCTCCACTTGACCGCCAGATGTCAGCCACTTTGCTTTTAAACGCGAATAGGCCTACACCTGGCTGCAACCAAAATATGTACTCGTTGCGTTGCAATTTGAGGTTATGTTTGCCAAAAGCAAGTTAAGTACGTGATCTTGTTATTCTGAATTATGTTGTTCTAAATGTTACAGCAAATGTTTTTGGTCATCTAACAAAGTTATACTTATGTTATAGGCTACGGAATGAAATTATAAATTTTCTTCTTTAGAAAACAGTGGAATTTGTTCAATACATTGTGCTGTCTACCGGGAAATAAGTGAACTAAATAATAGTTTGAGAACGTTTTCAGATCTGTATCGAAAGTCAAAACTTTTTCAAAACTGCATGTAAACGTAGTAAATTACTAGGTAGGGCCTAAGTAGGCCTAGAGATCGAAGTGTTGAAACTTTCAAAGTGAAACTTTCAAGGGTAGGGCGGCCATTCCATAGTTGCGGGTGTGACACATTACACACTTACAATACCTGCCAAGTGTTTATAAATTACAAATTGAAACCCAAGACATTGTATACATTCATTGTTGCCATAAGATGTACAAATACACCAAATTTCAACTTTCTGTGACTTTAAGAAATCAGTGAATAAAAATTAAAACAGGTGTTGCGGGTGTGACACTTTTTGCCACTGTATTTACACCCTTACATGAACATGTGCAAAAGTCTGTGAATATAGGACCCCTTGGATAGGCAACTATTTTTTTCCTAAAGCATTATAGAACACCCTTAAAATAAAATATAAGGAATAGTGGCTCAAATAATTTAAAAGACGATTTATGATGGTTTGAAGATGTTGCGGGTGTGACAAGGAAATGTTGCGGGTGTGACGTAGTGCACAAATATAACATTAAATACGAGTTTTTGTATGTAGATTATAATTTGGCTGGCAGTTTTCTTACATACTTCATGAATACTCAATACTAAAATGTAAGTTAACAAATATGCATGCTAAATATGATATTTAAAAAAGGTAGCCTATTATAAAATAAAGTGTTGCATTGTAATTTTCTTAATGAAATATGGGTCCTCGTCACTGATTATTTTTTGTTTAAACTTTGAAGTAGGGAGCATAAAAAGAGGATTAACTAATAATGTCTTATCATTTATAATTAATGCAGCTTTATCATTATTCATGCATGCTTAATCACTGACGAACTTGCCCACGATTGTTGTGAAGTATTGGAGGAGCTACCATCTTCTTGATAACGTCTTGTTCTCGCATGACGTATTCACAATATCGGGCCATACCCAATAGTTGCCACTAGAATGCATGCATATACTTAAGCCTAAGGGTTACTTCACTGGTTTCATCATCAAATCTACGATTCCAGCATAATACTGCTTGTCGGTATTTTTTCCCCATTTACCGCAAGTGAAACGAGGACAAAATCACTGACGTTAATATCTAGGGCAGGATTGTTGACGGAAGCGCAGACATACGAAAAAAATAATCACTTTTGTTAACTTAGGAAACTCGACTTTTAGTTCAGCAAAAATCTTTTTGAGGAATGCCCACACTGCATGTTTGTTATGTGTCAAGTCATCACTTTCAACCGCGAAGGACCTCTTAACATCATCTTTTAATCAAGCGCAGGCTGTAAAAACAGTAGGCCTAATTTGATCATGACTCTAATGAGTAATGAGCGCTCTGAATCTCGTCTTGAATGATTGCCGAAAAATTTTCAGCAAAGTCGACTTGAAGTACAAATTTGTTTTCCGGTACCAACCTAATCTCTCTTTTGCATTTTCAAAATACGTTGACTGCGTGCGTTATATGTGCATTACTTAGGCTACCTAAAACTAGGTAGGCCTAGGCCTAATGGGCAATTTTTTTTACCTATTTGACTGTAGCCCTGGCATTATCATGCAATTCAATAATCATGTCACACCCGCAACATAACTGTGTGTCACACCCGCAACACAATTTCAACCACTTCTAGTCAGTGCATCTCAGTTTTCTCTGTTGGATATGATAAGTCATATAACCCAACCTTAAAATAAAGTACTCTCCAACTTTTGTTAGCCATAATCTTAACACTATTATAGTTTTTTGTAGTTTTGTGTTGCGGGTGTGACATGTATTCATAACATCTTTAATGATACAAAATTTAAGTAAAACTTACTTTGTGTTCAGTTTTTCCAACTAAAATACTTCACAACATCATTAAGTGTTGATATACAAAAGAAAGAACTTCACACAGCTGACCTAAAAGAAATTGGAGGGCTTACAATTTAGGGGATGTGGCTCTACAATAAAAACAATAACTTTACACCAACTTTGAAGCACTGTAAAACACATAATTGACTACCCACAAAGAAAGCAAAGACAGTTTGGAATTCAGTGGAGTTTTGACTTTAATTTTTGACCCATCAATACACTATTGGGTAAAAATTATTTTTCACTTGTCAGGCTCACTTTGCTATGGAATGGCCGAGGGGGAGCTCTTGTACCTTGGGACACATTTCTATTAAAAATTCCATTTAAAGGAGTATTGGTGAAAATCCTATAATTTTTTCTCCAATGATTACCTTGTTTAGTAACAAATCTGTTACAATCATCCTGAGAATATAATATTTGACATTAATAATGTAGATTTGATACTTTGTAATATCCTGCATTTGTCCCATGGTACATGCATAGGATGTACCTTGGGACATCGAGGCTTGTACTTTGGGACAATATATAGAATGTGGATTTTGAGGAAGTCGTGTGATACAAGAACTCAAAATGAATTGTCATTTTACATTTATTCGTGAAAAAAACATACAATTAGTATCAATAATAACTAGGTACTTGTAATGTAAATTATATTATTTTGTAAAAAACAAACCTAAAATCATTGCAAATGAAGATGAAAATACAAACTAGGCCTACTAATATGTAAGCTAATATTGCAACCAACTGAAATTATTTTGGAATGGATTATGAATGGATTGTTAAATGTTATTACATTAGCCATATAGGCCTATGTTGGGCTAATAGAATTCACTCGATTGAGAAATGTCCTAGATTGACCTTAAAATCTAGTAGAAAACATTGCCGTTCAGTTCCACCACTTGTTTCTGGCGTAGGCAATTTCATGATGATGTCTGGTTTTGGAACTAGGAACGTCTTTGGATTATCGTAGCGAAACTTGTTGGTTCCTTCAATTCTTTTAAGGTACCGTATTGGACTTGCATCTCATCCTCCAGGATCTCTTTTATTTTAACAGCTATAAAGTAGTGAACTTTTTTCTTGCCCGCCAGTTGAGTGACTGAGTGAGACAGAAATCTCCCGCGTGTATAGTTGCATACCGATCAGAAATATCAGTAACAGTTTTGTCAGCATCTGCTTCCTCGATCTCGTCCTCATCATTTGACGAGTGTAAATCTTTACCATTTGCGTCAGCATATTCATAGGCTAAGGACATAACATCTGTTCTAGACAACCCATAATGAATTTTGCTTGCTGTTTCAAGATATGTCACAAGAGCAAGTTCTTCTTCAGCAGTAAATACTGAACATGTAGCATAACTAGGATCATACTCAAAATGATCTTCCTCATTTCCACTCTTTTTATGTTCAGCAAGATGCCTTGACAATGTTGATTTCGCAACACCATATTTCTTAGCAGATTGTCTTGGTGATAATTTGCCCAACAACACATCCTTAGCGGCAGATATGACGTTAGCCTTATTGGGAGCAGCACGAGTCACACGTTGCTTGCGTCTAGGCATCTAGTGAACAAAATTTACTGATAAAACCTTGATATTTCATGTGTAATGTACCTTGGGACATGTCCCAAGGTACAAACCATGACATTTTTAGAACAAAGAACCTACCCTAGCCTCCTGCCACAAGATTTCATAACAACTTTTAGCAGTAAATATAGGTAAAACCCTACTGATTTATACTACAAGTCTTTTTTTAGATAATATTGAAGTAAAATCAACAAAAATTAGCTACAAAAAACATAAAGAAATTTACTTACTGTGCATAAAAACAAACAATCCCTTGCCAAATTGTTT
The DNA here is from genome assembly GCA_024449915.1 of Sweltsa coloradensis. Taxonomy (NCBI): domain Eukaryota; kingdom Metazoa; phylum Arthropoda; class Insecta; order Plecoptera; family Chloroperlidae; genus Sweltsa; species Sweltsa coloradensis. The sequence goes on along the minus strand of JAMZAV010003650.1, from coordinate 93,913 downwards.
GTATGGCAGCCATATGCAATCAGGTGGCATCAAAATGAAGATGTTGACTAGGGCTATAATCTAGAAGGCACTGCATGATTAGGCGGGGAATTCAAAACATAGAAAAGGTTCTGTCCCAAGGTACAAGGACTCCCCCCTACATTGAAATATTTCAAGAAATTATGAAACATTCATATTAAAGGCATTTCTGCATTAGTTTTGTACTGTAGATTGATTTTATAAACTTTTAGAGAGTTCTAGGGTTTTACCAACCTTCTGCACACTTTGCAGCTGTGTCAAACTGCTTCCTACTAATTGTTACCTGTTCCTACAGTGGTACAGAAGCTTATTCATGGTCACTCACAAGTGTTTTACCCCGAGTGGGAACAAAATAATAATATAAGTATTGTAGCTGGGCAACTATGTAGGTAGAGGCCTACCAACAATGCTACTAGAATAATTGCTCACATCAAACGGTGTAGGAACTTGGGAAGTGCCCCAAACAGCTCTTTATTTGATCTTGATATAACTGATAAGTGATACTTGTTATTAGTTATTAGGCCCTACAGTGGCGTATCCAGGAATTGATAAAGGGGGGGGGTTATTGACCAATGTTCTTATAGATATACCAAACCATAAACGGGGGGTCTGGGGGGCTAGCCCCCCGGAAAAATTTTCATTTTCAAGGTCATTTTGGTGAAAATCTGTGCGTTTTAGAGAATCACAATGACCAACTTTCAATCAAGTAAAAGCCCCTTTTTTATATAAAATTATATAAAAAGGGGGCTTTTACTTGATACACCTACATAAAGTTCCACTACTAAAAGGATATTCAGGCACATGAATGGTTAAAAACAATTAAGTGATACATTTTATCAATTCTTTTGCATTTTAATAATTATCATGACATGCATTCATCAAAACATAAATCAAACAAAAGCAAATTTAGAAAATAAACGTTGAAAAGTGCATAATGTGCATATGATTGCAGAAACGTTTAATTGCACTTCCACATTTTTTTTGCAGCCCCCCCCCCCCCTTGGATACGCCACTGAGGCCCTATTACAGTTCACAGCCTACTAGCCTATAGAAGTAAAAGACATGTTTTGGTTTTATTTTATCACTTGCAAACCTCATTGTTATAACAAGCTAACAACTGTAATCGCTTTTAGAAGTAATGAATGACCCCCCTCAGTGGCGTATCCAAGGGGGGGGGGAGAGGGGGGACAACCCCCCCCCTTTTGCCAAAGAAAAGTGTGAAAGTGCACTTAAACGTTTCAATGGAGAATATAGAATAACTGTTTTATAGCAAAACTAAATGCAAATTACCATCTGACCAAAAGAGGATTCAAGAAAAGATACAAATTTGGTTATTGTGATGCCTTAAAACGCACAGATTTTCACCATAATGACCTTGAAAGTGAAAACTTTTAGATTAAAAACAGGATTTTAGTAGATAAGAAGTTGGTGATGCTTTAAAACGCACAGATTTTCACCAAAATGACCTTGGAGGAGAAAATGCCCCCCGGACCCCCCACTTAGCCTTCGGTACATCTATGAATTAATTGGTTGAACCCCCCCTCTATGAATTCCTGGATACGCCACTGACCCACCCCCCGAAATACGAAAAATTGTAAAAAAAAAAAAAATGGCAGCCAAGCTCTCCTTGCAAAGACTTTGGCTGTGAATGCTGTGAGATATAGAAGTTTAGCCAAGCATTTCATTCTTTCTCCCTAGTTTCGCATTAAAAAGAAGTAAGATCATTTCGCCTGTTGACGAGCGCCAAGCCAACCATTTTCGTGGTACTTTTTAGAGTCCTCGTACTAAATTCAATGGCCAAGTAATTTTTTTTATGAGTTTAAAATTTTTACTTTTTTTACCACGAAAATGGTTGGCTTCGCGCTCGTCAACAGGCGAAATGATCTTACTTCTTTTCAATGCGAAACTAGGGAGAAAGAATGAAATGCTTGGCTAAACTTCTATATCTCACAGCATTCACAGCCGAAGACTTTGGAAGGAGAGCTTGACTGCCGTTTTTTTTTTACAAATTTTTGTATTTGAGGGGGATATCACATCTTTTTGTTGTTTGTTTCATATCAAGGCTTGAAATACGTGAAATACCTGTGGAAAGGTGGATACAGTGCCTTTAAAACAGATTGTCTAGAAACAAAAGCTACCATCTTTTGTTTTTGTTTACAATCTGTAGTTGGCAATACAATGTTTTTATTAAATTTCCTATGGTTAATGTCGTCTTGGATTTTCGTGTGAATGATTTGTTGACTGGACTATAACACATTGACGCATGATTTTAATCAGCAATTAAAGTATTAAAATTGTATTAAATACGACCTAACATTTTTCCCAAAGTTAAGGGTGGTAGGGGACAGTGGGGGTGAAATATCGCTTGCCTCCTGGCGGATTATTATGTTTTATTGGATGAGCGTAGCGAGCGAAGCGAAGATTCCATTTCACTACACTGGAGAAAAAAATCCGGAATGTTTTTTTTTTCTTTCTTTTTTTTTTGTATTTTTGTGTGTTTGTTAACACGATTCCGGCTAAACCGATACTCCGATTGCGATGAAATTTTATGGAGGCCTTCGAAATCTCTGAACTTAGAACTGCCACGTTTTTGAGCGCAATCGGGAAAATTTTTCTTATAAAAAACGCAATTTTACGATTTTTTTTTTTTTCGATTTTTAAAAAAATTCTTCGACTTATAACACTTACATGCTTTATCCGATTGTGATGATTTTTTAACAGAACCTTAATTTAATGAATTAAGATATTCGTGTGAAATTTGAGCGTAATCCAAAAATTATTTCTCATGAAAATCGAAATTTTACGGGTTTTTTCTTTTTTAAAACAATTCTTTGACATATAACACCTACATGCTTTATCCTATTGTAATGATTTTTTTATAGAACCTTAATTTTATGAATTAATATACTCGTGTAAAATTTGAGCGCAATCGAATAATTATTTCTTATGAAAATTGCAATTTTACGATTTTTTTCTTTTTTTAAAATTACGTAAAAATTACAATTTATTAAAAAAAATTAAGTTAATTTTTAATTTAATTTAATTTAATTCAAAAAAATCTTCGACTAAGTAATGATTTTTTCACAGAACAACAGAAAATTCGCATAACACATGACAGCTCAATGCACCAATTACGCTCATCCAACAACGCGGCGGGACTTAAGCGTTTTCCTAGTATTATTATGTACCATCATGCCAAATTTCATGATGATAACTCATTGGTGCCTTCATGGTGAATGCTGGAAATCAAGGTAAAAATAATATAAACTATTAGGGATGGGGGTTGACAAAATGTGGTTTACCCAAAAAAATGAGAATAGGCTGATTGGGTTAAAACACATTAGAACATAATTTTAATAACTAATTTGATTAGAAATTCAATTTTGGGTTAGAGCTATGAATTATTTTAATTTTAGGGGATGATTTAGGGGGTGTTGGGGGTGGAATATTGCTTGTCTCTTGGCAGAAGTATGTGAGTCTGAGGTACATCTAAGTATGGTCCAAGTTTCATAGTTCTAAGATGTACCACCATGAGCAGACACCCCATGAGTCATCGTTAATATTATTTAATGTATTTTGTTCGGCAACTCTTTTTCACAATAAACAAATATACAATCATATATATTTTGTCTGAAACTGAAAGTGTAGTGTGTACAAATGTTCCACAGGGGCCCGGAATGTCAAAAGCCGGGGGTGCGATCGCACCCCAGTCCCCAGCACCCCCTGCCAGTCCGTGCCTGTACATGCTTTATCCGATTTTAATTATTTTTTTCACCCAACCATAATTTTATGAATTAAGATATTCGTGTGAAATTTGAGCACAATCGAAAAATTATTTCTTATGAAAATCAAAATTTTCGGGTTTTTTCTTTTTTAAAACAATTTTTTGACTTATAACACCTACATGCTTTATCCGATTGTAAGGATTTTTTCACAGAACCTTAATTTTACGAATTAATATATTCGTGTGAAATTTGAGTGCAATCGAATAATTATTTCATATGAAAATCGCAATTTTACAATTGTTTTCTTTTTTTAAATTACAATTTTAAAAAATATTAAAAATTAAAGTTTAGTTTTTATTTAATTTAAATTAATTTAAAAAAATCTTCAACTAAGTAATGATTTTTTCACAGAACAACAGAAAATCCGCAAAATACATGGCAGCTCAATGCACCAAATACGCTCATCCAACAACGCGCCTGAAAAAGCGTTTGCAAAGCTTCCTGGTAAAAACATTTTCTTATAAGAAAATGCTGATTTATTAAAAATGTAGTTTGTAGGTATCCCTGAAGATTTCCTTGGAAATTGAATATTTCACAAAATTTCAATATTTTTCTAAACTTTCATTGAAACTTTCAAAAAAGTAAATTTCATGAAATTTTCGAACTCTATCTAAGGCCTACGTTTACATGCAGGTTTCAAAACAATTTCAAAACGTTTAGTTTTGAAAACTGCATGTAAACGCTTCGAAAGTTGGTTGCATCGGTTCAAGTCAATCCTGTTTGCTCGTAGGATTGACTTGAAAACTAGTTTGAAACTGCCATGTAAACACCTAAATGCAACCAAAACGCGAATTGTGTTGCAATTTGAGGAAGTTTATAGAAGATAGAGAAAATAATTCATATGCAGATTATTAATTACTGGATGAGCGTAGCGAGCGAAGCGAAGATTCCATTTCACTACACTGGAGAAAAAAATCCGGAATGTTTTTTTTGTTTGTTAACACGATTCCGGCTAAACCAATATTCCAATTGCGATGAAATTTTCTGGAGGCCTTCAAAATCTCTGAACTTAGAACTGCCACTTTTTAAAGCGCTTATTGAAAAATTATTTCTCATGGAAATCGCAATTTTACAAATTTTTTCGATTTTTAAAAACTTTCTTCGACTTATAACACCTACATGCTTTATCCGAATGTGATGAATTTTTCTCAGAACCTATATTTTATAAATTAATATATTCGTGTGATATTTGAGCGCAATCGAAAAATTATTTCTTATGAAAATCACAATTTTACGATTTTGTTCGATTTTTAAAACTTTTCTTCGACTTTTAACACCTACATCCTTATCCAATTGTTAATGATTTTTTCACAGAAACTTAATTTTATTAGGCCTAACTAGGAAGCTTTGCATACGCTTTTTTTAGTCGCGTTGATGGATGAGCTTTTTTAAGTTTTCAGTTTGGTAGGATCTCTTTACTTTTGTAAGGGCTTTTTGAACGCATTGTAGGTGATTGTTGTCAAGTTTCTATTGTTACTTGTTAATTGTTATTAAATACCTCAAAAAAACATAATTTTAAAACCTTTATATTTATATGGTTTCTGGATAATTTTTTAAACTTTTTCTTTCAAAAAGCAATACATCACCAACTAAATGTCCATGTGAAATATGAACGTTCTAGTCCCACCCGTTTGGTCAGAATTGGCTCAAATGTCACAAAGATATCGCACTAAAAATGAAAAAAATCGTATAAGTACGATATTAGCAGTATTTTTTTTTAATTGATGAGAAATATTTCTTCGATTGTACCCAAAAACGTGGCAAGTCTAAGTTCAGAGATTTCGAAGGTCCCAATTTTCATCAAGATCGCATATGCTGTTTGCCCGGTAGCTTGCGAACAGACAGAAAAAAAGAAAAAAAAACAAGAAAACATTGGAGCTAAATTTTTCAAGGGGTCAGTGAAATTGAAGACTTCTCTTCGCTCATCCAATTAATAAATTGGTGTGAAATTTGAGCGCAATCGAAAAATAATTTCTCATAAAAATCACAATTTTACGTTTTTTTTTTATCGATTTTTAAAACCTACATGCTTTATCCGATTGTAATGATTTTTTTACAGAACCTTAATTTTATGAATTAATAGGCCTATATTGGTGTGAAATTTGAGCGCAACCGAAAAATAATTTCTCATAAAAATCGCAATTTTACGCTTTTTTTGTTTAAAAAAAATTACGCTCATCCAACAACGCGCCTGAAAAAGCGTTTGCGAAGCTTCCTCGTTATATACTGTTGTGTCCTACAGTCCTACTATAATTTAAGTTGCCTGCCGAAATTGGTATTGGTCCAAGGAATTATTACCAAATTTGAATTTAGAATGCTATTTTTTTAAAAGTGAAACGATAATGTGTTCATTGTATCAACAAATATTTCGCAACAAATTGATATAGGCCTAACACTAAACAGCTGAAGTGCAAGGTGCAACATTCCACTGCTGATCAAATGCCATTGTTCCTGAATGAATATTTAATGATGACTTTAACCTTTTATCAAACTTTAATATTCTTTTAAAAAAATGAAAATTAAGTAATTGGGAAAATGACCCATTGCCATTGGCTATGCAAAATTTTATTCCCCTCCCGTCATTGTTTCCACATGCTATCCACTATTGACATAGCAAAACCCCCTACACACCCTGACGCCCGTCTGGCAGACGTGGTAGTATGGCTAGTGGTTAATAAATATAAGTGAACCTAAACATAACAGCACTGCAATCATGTAACTTGCTTTCGATAATTTTTGGTCGAGAACGCGAGCGTTGTAAATCAAAATCGTTCCGAGTGTTCATGTAATTAACTTGTTATCAATTGAAATAGTCGTCCGCGTTATCACCCGCCTCGGACCTAGGTGAAAATGCGAACGATGTGAAAAATAACTGTAAAAAGCCCTCAGAGGAATCTTTCAGCTCACTTTTCCATGCAAATATATTTATTAGGCCTAATATTATATTTATTTAATATTTATTTCATTTGTTATTATTAATAAATTCAGTTTTTAAGTGATAATATTATAATTCAGTGGCATATCCAAGGGGGGGGGGAGGGGGGGGACACCCCCCCCCCCCCCGCCTTGAAAAAAAAGTGTAAAGGAGAAAATAAAATAACTACAAATTACCATCTGACTAAAAGAGGATTTTAGTAGATACAAAGTTGGTTATTTTGATGCTTTAAAGTCGATCCGTTGAAACTTGCTTGTAGTGAAATTTGGCTGAAATTCATAATATATACTCTTAATAGTGTGCTTTTCAATAATACAACAAGCAAAATGGGGGTTACCAGCTTACTTTCGGAGATTTTTCGAAATAAAAATCAAGTAAATCCCTATCCTTTCACATTGCAAGCGAGCAAAACCCTACACTTTCCGACCAAAAAGGCACTACAGTACACGAACCGCAAGTGAAATATGACTAAAATAGTAAATTATGTATCAATTTGCAGGTAATTTAACACTGAAAAAAAATAGTGTTTGCAAAATACATGTTACCACACTGGATTTTGATATTTTTACATCCAAAGTCAATATATAATTGTAACAACCAGGAGCAACAGTGAAGGCTTGGCAACGCTGCGTGACGCCTCTTCGAAACCGCGCTCGATTGACCAATGATAGTGAACTCCGTTGTAAAGTAGTATAGGGAGCGAAAAATTAAAAATTGGGTTTGGCTGCCTCTCCGTATTACAACACGTAGTTCGAATGTATTAACGTTAAAAAAAGTCGTAAAAACTGTTTTACAAATAAAACTACGATAACATATATACACAGAATGACGAGCAAGTTTATAAGTTATTATTATTGAGGACCTATCACAAATTCATTACAATTTTTAGTATTATTATTTTAATTGGGGCAATTATTCCCATATTGAAAGACTTCTGTTCTACATATGGCAATTTATTATGTATGTCATGTAGGGCCTATGTAAGATATTTGCATAAATTTCATATTTAAAAAAACTAAATATTGGGCGCAGTGCGCAGGCTGAAGCCGGTAAAAGCAAATACTCTGACTACACTATTCACCCAAAACTAGCCCTATAGCCAAACGTTGAGGGAAGAATGTCTTTGTGTTCGAGTAATTTAAAATGAAAAGTTATAAAAATCGTAACCCGTTATCGATAAGAAGTAAACAATAATGATGGGATCAATAAAAAAAGGTAAAAAAGTTTTCACAGCCGGGGCTCGAACCGGCGACCTTTCGTTTACAAAACGAGCGCGCTAACCGTTGGACCAACTGCGACCACAGAGCATAGGTGGTCCATAGCGATCCGTGCGCTTCTTTCAACCCAGCAGATATGCACGCCGACTCAAAGCGAGCGTAAAAGTTTTGTGATGGCAATTAGGACACTTTTAATACTTTTAAACTCTACTGCCAATATTTCTTGATTGTAATTGACGTCTGTACATAGCATGTGTACGCAATTACTGTTTACTTTGGTATGAAACACATTTGAGGTGGCAGTTCTCTCGACGTATCCACACTCGATTCGAATGAGAAGGCTGCCCGTGCCATGTTGCCAAGCCAAATACCAGGTTGGCCAAACTCTCAAGAAGAAGTTTCCAACTATTACATATCGTATATTTATTGTTTATAATTACATGAAAGCCAATCATATTGAATGTTTAATGTTTAACGAACTTAGCATTATTTCGTCCATTGGCCCATTAGCCTAATTTAGTGATTAACGTGTTATTTTGATGGGACATTTCGATTTCCGAGGTTGGCAAATACTTAACTAGTCAGTTAGCAACTGTACCAATAAAAGATGCAAATAAATAGGTTTTCCTAAAATGTAACAATTAAAAATAAATTAATACTTACAGTAGTAAAATAAACTACAGTTGTAAGATTATCTGGTGTAAAAAATACTAACTAGGCCATATTTTATAAGCTGTTACTGAATAATAATATTATACTCATGAGTCCGCTGGTAAACTTTAAATTTAAAACGCACAGATTTTCACCAAAATGACCTTGAAAGGGAGAACTTTTAGATTAAAAACAGGATTTTAGTAGATAAAAAGTTGGTGATGCTTTAAAACGCACAGATTTGCACCAAAATGACCTTGATAGAGAAAACTTTTAGATTAAAAACACGGTTTTAGATAAAAAGTTGGTGCGATGCTTTAAAAAAATGCAGATTTTCACCAAAATTACCTTGAAATAGAAAACACCTTATCACCCGCCTCGGACCTAGGTGAAAACGCGAACGATGTGAAAAATAACTGTAAAAAGCCCTCAGAGGAATCTTTCAGCTCACTTTTCCTTGCAAAAATGCATACAATATTTATTTAATTTGTTATTATTAAGCGAGCGAAGCGAGCGTTTCCATTTGACTCTGCCGGAAAAATTAGTCACTGGTTTTGTTTGTTTTTTTTGTTTTTTTGTTTGTTTGTATGTCTCGCCATAACGTTCGAACGGAGGCTCGGATCGAGTTGAAATTTGGACCATCCGCAAGCTTCGTTCTCGATTGAATGCCATTAGTTTTGTGGCAAAATCGTTCAAAAAGTTAAAAAGTTACAATAAAGTTAATCAAAAGTTTTTTTTTTCAAACTAAACGGCGACAAAATCTGAGATAGCCAAATCATTTAGAATGTCCGTCCGGTCACGAATATGTTAATTTCATTTTGATCCGATAAGTAGTGTAGATGGAAATTACATTATAACAAAAGTAACGTTGCCATGGCAACGAAAAGATGCGCAAAGTTTCTAATGCACTGCCACCTAGAAGTAATCAAAATACTTTCGAGGAAGCAGTCTATTATTTGTCAACAAAGAGTTTAAATAGTTTTCCCAAGGAGTCAAGGTCCTCGAGATGGCGGTGGATTTTAAAGTAAAGATTTACACACGGGTTTACCCAAATACCTTGGCAATAATAAATAATATTGGAAACATGGCCCTGTGGACAGCGAACGTCGCAAATTTTAAAATTAAAAAAAATGTGCAATGTGGGTCTAGCTATAGCACGTGCTCGCTTATCAACGCGTCCAACTGAGCGTTTCCTAGTTAATAAATTCAGTTTTTAAGTGATAATATTGTAATTCAGTGGCGTATCCAAGGGCCCCCCCTTCAAAAGGGGGGACAAAACCCCCCTTTTGAAAAAAAGTGTAAAGGAGAAAATAAAATAACTACAAATTACCATCTGACTAGAAGAGGATTTTAGTAGATGCAAAGTTGGTTATTTTTATGCTTTAAAACGCACAGATTTTCACCAAAATTACCTTGAAATAGAAAACTTTTGGATTAAAAACAGGATTTTAGTAGATAAAAAGTTGGTCATTGTGATGCTTTAAAACGCACAGATTTTCACCAAAATGACCTTGAGAAGAAAAATTTTCCGAGGGGCAAGCCCCCCGGACCCCCCACTTAGCCTTCGGCACATCTATGAAAAAATTGATTGAACCCCCCCCCCCCCCTTTATGAATTCCTGGATACGCCACTGTTGTAATTGGACTTTTATTCATTATGTAGGCCTAATATTAGCAATCCAATGAGTCAATGACACATGTCACAAGTGATTTAGGCCTATTACACAGTCGGCCTAGTTAATGATTTAATAGCTTTTATATTGCGGCCTCGGGCCTAGACACTATGCCACTAGCTGGAGCATATTATTACAGGATGCTTTCTGCAAGTACGTCAATAAATGCTATTGACTCAGTCTAAGCCGAATAGACACTCTAATGTTTTGTTCAAGGGTTTAAATAAAAACTTGATGGAAATATTACTAGGAAGCTTCGCAAACGCTTTTTCAGGCGCGTTGGATGAGCGTAATTGGTGCATTGAGCTGACATTTTATGTTATATGCAGATTTTCTGTTGTTCTGTGGAAAAATCATTACTAAGTCGAAGACATTTTTTAAAAACAAAAAAATTCGTAATTTCACAAAAAAAGAGTAAAATTGCGATTTGTATGAGAAATAATTTTTCAATTGCGTTCAAATTCAGACCTGGGTAGTAACGTAACGAAAGTAACGCGTTACTGTAACGAAATTACTTTTTTCAGTAACGAGCCAGTAATTTAATTACATTTTTCTCAATGTAACGGAAGAGTAATTTCACTACTTTTATAATTGTAATTTGGCGTTCGTAACGCGTTACCTTTGCCCGCGCCTTTGTGTATCAAATATCAATCACTACGTATATCACAGCCTCAATCCGAATTGACTCAAGTCGGTTCGAGTTCAATTCGGTTTGAGTCTCTTGATATACACACTCGATTCGCATTGAAGTCAATCCACTTTCCAAAGTGGACTGACATGAGTAAATTGCTTGATATACAGTTCAATACGCATTCAATACGGATTCAAAACTGCCTTAGAGATATAGATTTCGGTGAATACCATTATTAGGCAGGCGGTGTTTATTACATGTTTAATGCATGTTTACAATAAAATGGCGTCTTGGAGGCTTTAATGAAGACATTAGGCTTTATATTTACGTAGCTATAGGTAGAGATACAAGTACATAGTATTTTCAAGTGTTATTCATAGAATCTTGTAGCATCTATTTAAACTGCCACAACAACAACTTCAATTCGAATCGAAATAGGATTGAGGAAGTCGTTTCGAATGTCCGTGATATACACTTCAAGTCAAACCGCATTGAACTCAAACCGAATTCAGTCAATTCGGATTGAGGGCTGTGATATACGTAGTGAGTCACTGTGCCAGTGCGCCTACTGACTTTCTTCGTATCGCCCGCTTGAACAATGTGCATGTACGTGCAGCATTTCTGACATTTCGTAGGTCTGATCGAGAGATTTTTAGTCCGAGTTTCTATTTCAGAACCTATAGCCACGTTTACTTTTGGTACTTCCGCCTATGACGAGCGCCGTTGACGACGTAATTATCTACTTGACATCAAACATTCAAGTCTGTGTCAAATAAATCGATAGCCGAATTGTTACACTTGTAGTGTAGTTACAACATTTTGCCGATAGATGTCACCCGCGTAATCAATAATTTACTATACATCTATATCTACAATATCTCTGTGATAGGCTTCCGCTGGTTTTAAAGTGTGGGCATGGATAGCACCCTGTCTGAGACCCGCCATCGGCAGACAAAGCACTTGCGTCATACTCGTCCGCACGTCAGATACAATTTTAATTAAAAATTAATTTTTGAAAGTAATTTCACTACTTTTTTTCATAAAAAGTAATGTAATTTAATTTCATTACTTTCTTGGAAAAGTAACTTTAGTTACATTTTGGCTGAAGTAATGAGTAATGTAATTTCATTACTTTTCAAAAGTACCTTCCCCCTTTAATTTACACCAATAAATAAAAAAATTTTTAAAAAATCGAAAAAATTTAAAGTGTGATTTCCATTGAATATTTTATTTTTTGACTCAAATTTTCATCAAATAAAGGGGCCCCTTTTTATCGTTGTGGGGGTATGTGCCAAAACAAAGTTTTTTTCGGGAGGAATTTTTCTGGGGTAACAAATGTTAAATTGCATTTGTTTTTTTTTTTAAAACCAAAAAAAAAACCAAAAAAAAGAAAATCCAAAAAAAAAAAAATCACCAAAAAAAAACAAAAAAAAAAAAAAAAAAAAACAAACCTCCTCCCCCAAAAAAAACCACACCAAAAAAAAAAAAACCCCCTTTTTTTCCCCCCAAAAAAAAAAAAAAAAAACCCCGAAAAAAAAAAAACCAAAAAACCAAACTTTTCCTTCCTTTTTAACCTACAATAAAAAAAAATGTGTTTTTTAAAAATATCGATAGCAATTTGTTTAGTACAGCTACGGGACGAGATTTATCTGTCGGGCAGGCTAGGTGGTAAGCGTTAGCCTCCCACGGAGGGTTGGGGTTCGATATCCTTATTTTTGAATTTTTTTATTTTTTACACCCATATTTTTGTTAAGGGGGTTAAATGGGAAAAAAATTTGGTGTTTTTTGATATCTTGGAAAAATTTTTTAAATGTTTCACCTAAACGTTTGAACACATTTTTTTTTTAAATGTTCAATTTTAAAATAACTGGGGAAACGCCAAGTCGTTGTTAAAACAGTAGTGACCATGTGGATCCCCCCCGTATCTTTCTCATACGGGCTAGATCCACCCTTTGGTATAGGGAGGAAAGGGTGTTCCCGGGTACTCAACATTGGTCCTCCCGTTTAACAACGATTTTTGGCGTTTCCCTATGTAACAAAAAAAAAAAAAAAAAAATATCAGGGGGTGGTCCACGTTGGAGTCATTAAACGTGCCCCCGTCAATTTTTTGTTTTTCACTAGTTTTAGAGGGGTATTTTTTCTGTTTTTTGTCCATGAACAGTGCATATTACAGTCTGGTGTATCGTTAGTAGTAAGTACAAAGGTTTTCAATAGGTTTTATTAGTTTAAAAATTTTTTAATATATTTTTTGAAATTAGCATTAAACATTTGAATTGATTTCTATGGTAACGGATACTGTGCTGCACACTCGTCCTAGCCCAAATTTAACTTTCCCGCGATGAATCGTCAATCGTCGCTGAAAATTTTTAAACCCTTGACTTAAACCTACTTTTTCAAGTGCTATTTTTATTACCCGGGGTTTTTTGCATACGTTTATAACGGGTTTTAAAAAAAAAATTTGGGATGACAAAAACAAAATTTCTATGTGTTTCTACACGCGGGAGGGAAAAAAAAAAAAAAATCTACCCCTAGCAAAAAAACAAAAACATGTACATGGGGGATGGGTGATGCAACAACATACAATTTCTGCCCTCGCGGGTCCCGAAGAGGCCCTGACCTGGCACCTAGTGCTGAGCCGCCCACCCCGGGGCTGCACTCTCCGGTGGTCGCTCGCGTTCCTGCTTGTCCTGAATAGTTGCTATTAAGAATTAGATGTTGAGAATGCGAAGGCGAAAATTGACTTATAGGAGGATTTTGGGGTTTTCATGCAAACTCATGAGTGAAACAATTTAAAAGCAGTGGCGATATTGTAACATTTGTACATGCTAATACGACACCCGGGTTTTTTTAATTTGGGGGTTGGTCCCTCATGCAAGAAAAGAAAACATAAAATAAAAATTAATCCCCGGGTTTTAAAAATCCTTAAAATGGGGGCTTATTAAAATACGAAATTCGTACCCTATCGTTGTTCGTAAGGGGGAGGGGGAGGACGTCGCCATCTTGGAAGTCCCTTTGCACGGGAGGGGCCGGGGAGGGGGTGGCCGACGGTAGATCTCTGCTACGGAAGGGCCCTGTGTCCGCGTTTTGCCGTGGTATCGGGGTCACTGATGGAACGGGCGATTTCCCGACCCTCCAGAACTCCCTGGGGCCCTCAATGAACTCGAAGTTCTCTGGGTCCGAACAATTTGGGGGAGTTGAAAATTAGGGGTTATTTATCTTACTTGCGTAGTGTAGTGGAGGCCCAAAGGGTGAGTAAGGTGACCCGGGTAGTCCCACGTTTTTGGACAACCAATAATTTACTTCGAAAGCCCGGGAAAAAACCTTGAAACCTTACTGAACTCGCATGTCCCCGTAGGGTGAGTAAAGAATTTACCATAGTAAATTGCGAGGTCGTCGTTTTTGCCCCAGGGCTATTAAACACTCCCCATTGGCTACACGTTACCCGGCTATCACGAAATTATTGAATTTCTTGAGAAAAACTAGTTATACACGCAGATGTATCGACCCAGCAGGAGGTAAAAACCCACCCCTGGGTTTATCCCCATTTCGCAAAAATACCCATGTTCCAAAACACTGGAAAAAAGGTGCACTCTACTTGCATCAACCCCCGTCTTCTTCTGATTGCGTAGTGGACGACCTTTTGCTCAACACCTTGCTTGACTACTTCCTTTGTTTTACCTCTGCCCTGTGATTGGGTCTCCCACCCCGAACTTCAACAAAGGGCTGTTTTTGGTCTAGGGGTTGCCTCTATTTCCGCTTTCGGGACGAGATTCGACTTCCCCGGGTTTTTTTACTGCCCGCTGGTTTTCGGCCAGCGTCCGGGTTGTCTTTTGGCCCAGGCCACGACGGGCCCAGTAAAGCGGGGGGGTGTATCGGCTAGGTTTACACATTCCTGACCCAAAAAACCCCTCACTTGCGGTCCCAAAACCATTTTTCCACTTCTTACTGCAGGTGGTTCGGAGATCCCGTTACCTGTACCCCCTATCTCAAAAACATGGTAAAATTAAACCCCAAAACATTGACTCTCGCTGCACTTCACAATAGATGGCTACGACTTATTACTTTTGTCGTGCATCATAATTTGAAGAAATATGAAAATTTACTTAGCCAAATAAATGTTAACTGTTAAAATTTTAAACCTTATCATATGCAAATATTTAAAAATAAAAATAAAAAATTCCCCGGGCTGAGGGCCAAATGAGACTTGCACAGGCCGTGCGGTTAAAATAGCCCCCTTATTTCGGGGAAGTACTTGACATCATGTCTCTCAAAAGTTAACCTTCCGTGCATCGTAGGGCCACATCGCCGCTGACTAAACTTCAAGACTCTTTTTTATTATTGACCTACGTGGGGCTAAGGCAAAAATTTTTGGCGCGGGGGTGTGAGCACCCTGTCCCAAAAAACATACATACATAAAACCACTTTCCACGGGGGAATCCTAAGATTCTCCATCCCTAGTCAAAGTTACTTTTGACCCCCAGGTCCCCACAAGACATTTTTTGTTTTTATACGGCCCCCCCTGGACGTATTCCCCCCCAGGAACCTGTTCAAAAAAAAACCACAACGTTCCAAAAGGAATTTCCCCTTTGGGTTCCTACACGCCCCCTTGGCGCTACGCCCTGTAACAAAAGTTACGCTAAAACCCTCTCACGCGCAGGGTGTCCACAACCCCTGGTGCGTCAGCGCTCTAGCGGCCAGGCCGCTGCACCTCTCCCCGTCACTGACACAGTTTGCTACCAGCTGTGAGCCACGCCCCCCCGGCGCTTCTCTAAGTAAGTGTCTGACACAGGGTAATGGTGGACTCCCCGACTTCCTCCTAAAAACCCAAAAAAATGTCCCGGGGCTATCTCGTATAGTAGGGTTACGTTACATTTAAAAGTTTGACCTATCCCTACGGGAGATTTACAAGACAAAATTTTCCTTCACGCCACGAAGGCAAATTAAAAAATTACATTTATCCCCTCTCGGGATTTTATAAAAAAACCGCCATTTTTACCCTACCTTGAGATAAATGGTGCCGTTCACTAAAGAAGTCAAACGAGGACCTTACGCAAGGTAAGACACGTCAACCCGGGGTGACCAAACTTACGTTCAAAACTACTCAGCGCTCACCAAAGACAAAAACCCCCTAACTCAGCTGTTTCTAGGTCCCCACTGGACTCGATCCACTTACAGGGACTCGTGTGAAAAGTACTTTTTTCTGTTGGACCTGGTTGGTGAAAACTCAAAAACTTGCGGCGGCCGGGGGGTAGTCCAATTTAAATACAAACGCTACGAAACATGTACCAACGAAACAAAAGAACATAGAGAGCACAGCTCAGGACACAATCCCGTCCTAGATTCTATCGCGTAACAAGAAAAAGGTGCTATTTTGAGCAAATTTTAAACCATGTGCCTGATAGGTACTCCCCCCGGGCGCGATCCTTTTCTACGCAGAGGTATGTCCCCTACACAGCATGCCTATAGGTGCATTCTCCAGGGGGGACCGTGTTATGAAGATATGTCCTACACAATCCGCGGTCTCAGAAATCAGCACGGCCTACGGCGTCCCAAAGTAACGAGGTCGTGAAAAATTACTGCCTTTTTGTCCTACAATCCAGAATTTAAAAAGGAAGCATAGCCAAGTCCCAAGTCTGTTTCGTGAGTGGTGGGGGTGAGTCTCTTCCCGCAAAAATCGTTGCTACTGTCGTGGTTGTTTTCTCTGTTGACAATAGGTCAATGACCCCCCGTGCAGTGTGATCTGTAGGTCGGCCCCTAAAACCGTCGTCTTTCGCCCTCGGCGTCTACCTTTTCCCCGGGCTCCTCTCCGCCGCTCTCTCTCGACGTCCGGTCCCTTTACTGGCGCTGTGTTTTGCGACCCCGTGATATTTACCCCTCTCGGCCCTGTGTCTCTCCGTGGCCGTGCTTCGGGCCGGGGTTCGGTTCCCTGTGGGCATGCACTCCACACACCTACTAGCTATTGTTTCAAAACGCTCGCACTTCTTCACTTGAGTGCCGCTTTACTTTTTGGTTTACTACAATACACGCCCTTCACTAGCCTTGTGCATCGGTAGCTCGACGCATTTCACCTCAAAGGCTGTAATGCAAAAGGTCCACTGTACAATAAGAACAACTTCTTTGTCTCTGTTGGTCTGTTGGATACATTCAAATCCTTCAAAAAAACCAGTTTTTTCTTCATTTTCCCTTTCCCGTGGGTTGATTGGGTCCGCCCCCTCTCAGCCGCGCTGCGGCCTAGGGTTTGACGCCGTAGTGACGCGCCCCATAAAATACCCCGAAGAAAATACAATCACTAAATTTAAAAATTACTTGTTTCGAAGACCCTCTTCACTACGCCCGGGGCATTAGTGAGCCGCGGCTTTCTTGACTTATGACCGGGGGGTGCCCCTAGCTCTCTCTGGCTATATACTGGGGTGGGGCGGGGTCCCCCTTTACGTTTAGCACGATGCCCCCCCCTGCTTCTACGCCCCTTCGACACCTCTGGCTTGGAGCTGAAAAACTTCATTTTTACTCGCGCCACACACCCCGTCTGACGAGCGCTCGAACACCTGCTTTGGGGCCCTTCCCTTGAAGCCCCCGTTGGGGCGGATGGCGTTTAGCGCCCGCACTGTTGTTAATCCACGGGCTTTTATCGGCGTCGCCGTTAATTTAAATTCATACTTTCGTTCTCCCTTTTTGTAAAAAAAGCTACGAGTTCCGTAGGCGAATCCTTGCCGGGGTTGCTGCCTTCACTTTTTCTCCAAAATCCCTCCAATTGCCCGTTAGCAATTTTTTTACAAAAAGGGAATTTGATAGCCTTCAAATTGCCAAACGTATGTAACCGATTTATCCCGATTCCGGGTGGGGATTGCCCGTATAATGGCTGTATTAACCGGCCTTTTTCAAATTTCTCCCCAGTACCCCTTAGAAGGGCCTCCTTCCAACGTCGAAAAAATGTTTTGGGGTTTCGCGGAGCCAAGCCAGCACTTGTCCCCTGCAACCTGCTTGCTAGTAACCGGATTTTTGAGACTGATATTCGCCGAAACTTTTTTAATTATCTAGAAATTCTTGGGGTGTAACCAGACGCCTATTGTTGAAGAATATTTTCCTTTTCTAATCGCTCGCTTTAAAATTTTTTTTTTTGCATCGGTCCGCTCTACGCGCTCACTCGCTCTCGAACCCGTGGTCCCCATCGGGTCCTCGGATTGCCCACAATTCCTTCCTAGCGTCGCGACCGCCACGAGCTCGTCTCGAATCTGGCTACCACTTTTTGTTCGTTCGGGTCGTCCCTGGCCGTCTCGATTGTCCCCCGCCTGTATCTAGCCTTCGCCCAGGGTTGCCACTTGCGCCACAAACCCTCCATGTTGCTCGCAATCTCAGCCCCATCGCGTTTCGCGTTTTATTTTTCGAGTCTCCACACCGATTTT
Organism: Sweltsa coloradensis; assembly: GCA_024449915.1. Lineage (NCBI taxonomy): Eukaryota > Metazoa > Arthropoda > Insecta > Plecoptera > Chloroperlidae > Sweltsa > Sweltsa coloradensis. Next base: position 75,601 of record JAMZAV010003650.1, on the reverse strand, counting down.
ACGCTTGACAATAGCCCTTGTTGTCGTTCGCACGTCTCCTGCCTTTCCCGTCTCACTCGCAATCTTGGGGGTTGATAGATCAATTTCCGTGCAATATTAATTCCAGGGTTTTTAGCGATTCGCGTGCTGTTTATTATCCTTGTTATTGATTTTGCTATCTGCTCGATTTTTTTTTTTTCCCGGGCGCCGATACGTCAGATTGTCCCCAAATAGTAGCTTGCATTGTTTTTTTTTAAACCCCGCTGTTCTTTTTCTTTTTCCCCTCCTTTCCATTCTAGCTAGCCGCTGTCATAGGCCTCTTTTGCGTTTTCTTTCCTTCGCTTGGAAAATCCATGCATTTTGTCCCTTCTCTCGAGCATTTTTTTTTCCATTTAGTCATTATTTTGACCCCCCACCGGGCCCACGCTTCTTCCTCATAACGGGCTGTAGGTTTTCTAGGTTCCGACGTTTCCGATGTTTCGGTTTTCTCGCTCTGTCCTTCCGATTTGCGGGGGGTCTCGTCTCTGACTTCGTGTCCTGACTCTTGCTCTCGACAAGTGAACAATCCGTAAAAACCTTCGTCTCCTGACTCTCCTCGGTACTATTGTGCCCCTGGTTCCGCGAATACGGGGTACCACAACACTGCCCTAGCCCCGCTATCTATTTTCCTTTTCCCCTTTGACATTGTTAAATTTTTTCTTTTCGGAAATTCCCACTTGGGAAATTTGTTTATTGATTCCGGGGATTACCAAACCAACAATCTCAAATTTCGCGTCGCGGGGATTCGAAATCCCACGCCGGGTTTTCCCCTTCCTAACCCAAAAACACAAACCCCAAACCCGGTCGCGGTGATTAACGTGCCCACGTTTTGGGCCCCCCAATTTGTCCGCACACCGTCCTAGGTCCCAACTTTTTAACGTTTCCCCCGATGAACGTCATCGTCCGATAAGTTTTCTAACCCTTTACTTTAACCCCCCTTTTTACAAACGTGCTATTTTTATTATCTCGGGGGGGTTTTTTTCAAACGTTTATAACGGGTTTTTAAAAAAAAAATTGGGTTGAAAAATAAAACGAATTTTTGTGTTCTCAAAGGGGATGGAAAAATCTAGCCCTAGCAAAACAAACACAAAAATGTACAGTGGGGGATCGGTGATGCAACAACATACAAAATTCTCCCTGGGGTCCGAAGAGGTCCTGAGGCACGCTATGCTGAGCCCCTCCACTCCCAGGGCTGCCTCGTCCGGTGGTCGCTCGACTTCCCGCTTGTCCTGTACTTTGCTACTTAAAATTAGATAGTTGAGAAGCTGAAGGCTGAGAAATTTACTTATAAGGAGGTTTTAGGGGGGTTTATCTAACTCAGTGAGTGAAACAAATTTTAAAAACAAAATGGCGTTAATTGTAACATTTGTGACATGCTAACATGACATCCGGGGTTTTTTAATTTAGGGGGTTGGGCCAAAATCATGCAAGATAAAAAAACAAAAATAATAATTAATACCCTGGTTTTCCCAAACCTTAAAATGGGCTTATTTTAATACAAGATTGAGCCTATCGTTGTTCGTAAGGGGGGGGGGGACGTCGCCATCTTGGGGAAATGCCTTGCCGGGGGTGGCCCGGGGGGAGGGGGGGCCCACGGGAGACTCTGCTAAAGGAAGGGCCCGTGTCCGCCTTCCGTGGGATCGGGGGCACGGATCGGAACCCCGGCCGGGATTTTCCCACCTTCCTGGACTGCCTAGGCCCTCAATGAATCGAAATTCTCGGGGCTCGAACAATTTGGGGGGTTTCAACTTATGGGTTTTTTTATCTTACTTGCTAGTGTAGTATGTCCAAAAAGGTGATGTAGAGGTGACCCGGGGAGCCCAGTGTTGGCATACCAGTCAATTTCTTTGAAAAAACCCGAAAACCTTGAAACCCTTTCTGAACTCGCAGTCACTCCGTATGGTGTAGATATAAGAATTTTCCCTAGTAATTGCGATGTCGTCGTTTTTCGCGCAGGGATTAACACTCGCCTGTGGCTAGCACGTTTTACTCGGCATCACGAAGATTATTTATATTTTTTTGAGAAAAATAGTTATACACGCGAGAGTAGCTCGACCTCAGCAGGAGGTACAAACCCATCCGGGATTACCCACTTTCGCGAAAATACCCTCTTCCCGAAACACTGGTTAAAAAATACTCTACTTGCAGTCAACCGCCGTCTTTTCTCGTGATGTGCGTAGTGGGACGATCCTTTGCTCGAAACACCTTGCTTCACTATTCCCTTTTTTTTCACTTGCCTTGTTGGGGCTCACCACCGCAACTTCAAACTAAGGCTGTTTTGGTCTAGGGTTCCTGCGTATTTAGTTTTTGGGCGAGAATTCGACTTCACTCGCGTTTTTTTCTGCCTCGCTGGTCGGCCCGGTCCGTGGTTGTCATTGGCCGAGCCACGAAGGACCAAATGAAGCGAGGGGATGTACGGCTAGCTACACATTCCTGAGCCCAAAACACCTCACTTGCGGGGCCAAAATCAACTTCCCGCTTCTCTACTGCGGGTGGTTGGAGATCCCGTTACCTGTACTCCCTATCTCAAAACTCGGGGAAATTAAAACCAATACATTGACTCTCAGCTGCACTTGCACAAAAAGAGTGGCTACTGACTTTTTACTTGGTCTGTGACTCACGTAAAATTTGTAAGCAATATGCAAATTTCTTAGCCAAATAAAAAGCCTTTAAATGTTACAATTAAACCTTTTTATATCAAAAATATAAAAAAAAAATGAAAAATCTCCGGCTGAGGGCCAAAATGAATTGCACAGGCCTGCGGGTTTCAAAACGTTGGCTCCAAGAAACTTATCAACACACTTTCTTCTTTGGAAAAATATGCACAACAAGGTGCTGGTTTTTTAAAGTGCACACTGAAGAATTTTTAAATAATTTGTACTCAGTGGTTTTAATTTGAAAATATTGAAAAACCAAAAGGGTTGTTTCCGGAAAATATGTAGGTGGTGGGTTGAAAATGATTTTTTTATTCATCCCTTATTAAAAGTGTATTCCCATACAGGAGCTTTAAATGAAGAGGGTTTGAAAAACAAAAAATTGAGAGTAAGCCCATGGGGGAAAAACCCAAAATTCTGGAAAGAATGCTAACGAAAGAAAGTGAAAAAATATCTGTTTTGGGACTTTATGCATTCTGGTAGCCGGGGACTCTCTCTTTCAAATTTAAATTGCTTTAGTGATTTTCCGGCAATTGTCATCTGAAGTCGACCACCCAAAGCTTGGTCTAGGGGGGCCTATAATTTTTAGCTCTAGGGAGATGTTGTTTTTGAACCCAAAACCACCAGTAACCCAACAGTCCACAAATTTGGCCCCTGGTCACATGAAAAAATTTAAAAAAAATTTTGGACGGGTGTGTCAAGCATTGGGAAAGGGTTTAATAAAAATATTTCGGGAATGCCATTTTGGGAAACAATAAAACACTCGAGCAGGGCACTGGATTTGGTCTTTGCCCAGCATAAAATTAAAATAAACGGGGAGGAAAATTAATTGGGTTTGCGGGCCCCAAGCACTATCCCAAAATATGGAGTTTCTTATTTTGAAAATTTTAGCTACTGAAATCGGGGACAACCCGGGCGGGGATTTGCCATTGAAAAATGTGGGGGGGAAAAACGGGACCTGTTTGTTTCAATGCCAAAAGTCTAAAAGAATACTAAAACCCAACCTACATAGCAGCATGGCTAGAAAACTCACAACCCAGACATTATGACCATTTGTAAAAACCGGGTTTGAATGATATTGTGGGGAAAAGGGTTTAAAATTCCCCAAAAATGGTTAATAATATCGGGGAAAGACAGGGTTGTTTGGGGGTGGAGGGGGTTTGTTTTGGTGGCACCCTGGGCCGGAGTTGAACCCAAACTCGCATGTCTTGTTTTGAAACAACACTGAAGTAGTGGGTTTCAAGTTCCCAATCGAAAATTTTAAAAAGTTTTAAATAGGATCAGCATACGGACCCCCAAAAAGCACCCCAAAACTTTTAATGAAAAAACTATTAAGGGGTTCTTTGAAGCTAGTTCAAGCCCCCAAACATAAATACTCGGGCCAATTCACTATTAGGAACTTAAACCCCAATCGGCTTTTAAAAAGGGAAATTGTACTCCCCCAAACAGCTGAAAATAATTTTTGGGGGAATCGTTTCTATCTTCTTTTTATGACCTTTTTCTTAAACATTTTTGTGACAAAACCCCAACCCGTGTAACAGGGGCCCCAAAGAGTAAATTTCTTGACCTAGTTTTGTGGGGATAATCCAAATTTTTAAGGACAAGTACGGGCCCAATTCCGGGAATTTTTTAGGGGACCCTTGGCAGTAAAAGTTAAAAACGGGTCGCCAAAAAAGTAATTCCCCAAAATTTTTATCAAAAGAAGAGTTTAATTAAAAAAGACCCCAAATTGGGCCTTCTTAACGAACTTATGGGCTAAAAGGGAAATCCCAATTTCCCTTTAACAATGATTTTTAGAAACTTCTTGGCAGGGAAGGAAGAGAGTTTTTGGGATTGTGTAAATGATACTATACCTACTTGTCCCTTTTCAATGGAAGGAAACGGGTTCCGGGTTTGCAAGAGAAATTTTTTAGAAACCTGAAAAAAAAGGGGAAATAATTGCAAAAACATGGAAAAAAAAAGGGGGGGGGTAAAAAAAAACCCCAAAGGACTGGCAAAAACTACCCACACACCGGAAAAAAATTTAAAGCTAAAAAACCCCAAGGCCCACAATAAAACTTTGGAATTTACCCCACATTAATTCTAAAAAATTAGGGAAAATTATACATTCAAAAAAATGGACCCTTCAGCCCCTCTCCTTTTTTAAAGTCCATGGCGTGCTTGAATGGGAAACCCAAAAAAGTTACCCTAAAGCATTTAAAAATAATTTCAAATTAAATTTTACTCCTGTTTCTGAGGGTTTGAAAACGAATCACCAGATTTTTTAAAAAAAATCCCTGGGGCCGCTAGAAAACACCACGAATCATACACATACATTTTGAAAAGGCCCAATTAAAACCCTTTTTGGGAGTTGATTCAGCACAGGCCCGTTTGGTTTTCCCCCAATGTCTTAGAATGTGTGGGGCACCCCTGTGTCACCTTTCCTTTATGCAATATTTTTAAACCTATCTCTTTACTTGGGGAAACCCCCTTCAGATGGCGTTTTACCCAAATTAATACCGTTTTTTAAAACTGGCAAAGAAAAGAAGACAAAAAAAAAACTACGGGCCCGTATCATTAACATCAGTTTTTTGGAAACTTGGGACGTATCATTTCTCGGAAGTTTTAAAACACATCACAAGTGCAAAAACCCTTTAATAAAAACCAGCAGGGATTTTTTTCCAGGCCCGGTCTTCCCCTAAAACTCTTCTTACCAAGGTTTTTGGGAAAACTGGCGTATGCCTTGAAATCCAAAGTGCAAGCAAGTAGATGCAGTGAGCTAGATTGGTCAAAAGCATTTGACCAATTCCGCATAATATTCTATTTAAAAAAATTGTTTTACTAGGGCCCATACGGGGTTTCTTTACATTCTTGGTTGGAACTTTTCCCTTTAAATGGTAGAACCCCAAAAAGCCCCTTCCCAAAGGGAAAGGCGGACTTCTCCCAGTAACTGGGGATTTCCGGGAGTACCTCAAGGTTTTTTTGTTGGGCCCTTTTGTTTTTTGGGCATATTTATGATGGTTTTAAACCCCAAAAGGGTTTTCCTCAGAAAAAGCCAATTTGCTGATGACTGCACGATCTATGGGAAAAATATTTACAAAAGAGGACACTGAGCCTCCAGCCCGTTTTTGGAAAATAAAAAACAATTGGTCTGTTGAAAAGGAAATTTTAAAAGCTAAACCTTTTTTAAAGAGTGTATTCATAAAGTTTCCCTCTAGATCTAAAAAACCCATTGAAATTCCCAATTTTACCAAAAAAAACGGTTTGCCAATACGGGAAAAGAATGGTGCCCAAGTTTTTGGGAAACACAATAATTTAGTGACCCAAAAAATGAATAAGCATACGAAATAGAAAAGAGCAAAACCCCTCCAGAAAAACTCTATTTTATAGCAAAAAACCTTTCATCATGCTCAGGGTCAGTTTTTAAAAGGGGCCCTGTATACTTGCATTAGTGAGACCTCATCCCCCTTTACGCCTGTCCAGCTTTGGGATCCCCATCAGATTATAAAAAAAAAAAATTGGAGCGTGTACAAAGTCGACCCCAAACGCCCCATTATAGCTGAAAGGGGAAAAAAATTTCAAAGTGACAGTGCAAACTGAAAGCCGTACACTTTAGACATTCCTTTCCCCTAGAAATTTACGGGAAAAAAAGGTAAACTGAAATTTTCTAGGGGGGGAATGTTACCCCCGGTACTATTGACCCGGGAAACCCTTACGCAAGATTGAAAGTCGGGTAGTCGGGAGCAGAACTTGGTAGAGGATTAATTCTAAAAGCCTCCATTTGCAAGAACAACACCCTTACCAAAATGGCTTCTACTACGGGACTTGAAAGGGGAAAGGGAATGCTTTTTCCCTTTGGATTTTTAAGGGGAGATTCGCTCATTGGGACTCTTTTTAAACTGCCCTAAGCCACTTTTTTGCATTACAAAGTTAATTCTGCAGTTTTTTTTTTACTGTTCATTTTTTAGTAATTCATTGAAGTGAAATATTTATTTACTTTTTTTTTCTATTTTTTTATAGGTTTACTAATGTTTGGGTAATAATGTTGTTATCTTTTATTATTTTTTTGTTAAAAGGGGTTGGCAGTCACCAAGGGGTTTTTGGAGCTCTGCTCTTTTCCCCAACCCCTCGTGATACTTTTAAAACCCCAATGAAGGTTTTAAAAGGAAACCAAATAATAAAATAAAATAAACCTCATTTGGTGGGTTCTTTTCCAATATAAGTCTATTTTAGCATTAAAATGCCCTTCTCCCACACTTTCTAGCTATTTTTCCTTACTTTAAAAGGCCCCCCCCTTTCAAGGTTTTTTTTCTTCCTTTTTTGCCCCTCACGAAATTTATTCTTATTGTTCCCAAATCGACCAGATAGGTTTTTGGGCCCTTACCACCTTAACCCTTGCCAAACTTGATTTTCTTTTTCTTTTTGAGTTGGGCCCTCGGAAAAGCTTCAAAATGATTTTTTTGCCCTTTGACATTTGGGACTACAACCGAATTTTCCAAAAAAGCAATTTAAAAACCTAATTTGGCACCCTTTCCACTTATGGATTTGCGCCCTTCCTATTTAATTCATAAAATTAAGGTTCGTGAAAAAACCATTAAATCGGATAAAGCATAGGGGTTAAATTCGAAGAAATATTTTAAAAATAAAATAAAAATTTAAAAAGCGGACACAAACTAAAATTTCCGGTCTGTCCCGCATTTTTTTGGGACGTCTGGTCAACCTACATGGAAACTACCCAACAGTTCAATGTGAGTCATAAATTTTTAATTGTTGGGGGAGTTTTTTATGATTGTTTTAAAAAAAAGTGTAGGGGTTTTAGATCATTAGTATTTCAATTTTACCACTAGTCATACTACCATGTCTGCCAGACGTGCCTCAGGAGTCAGGAACACCTGTGCCTCGCCAACTACCACGTCTGCCAGATGGGCGTAGGGGGGTTTTAGGGGGGTTTTTCATTTTCAATAGTGGAGGCATGTGAAACAATGGAGGGGAAAAAACAAATTTGGAAATATTGTGGTTTTTGAAAACCGGTAGGGCCCCAGGTAGGCCTACGTATTAAAAAATTTTTGGGTGATATTAAATTTTTTTTAAAAAGTTTTAGGGGAAGTAAAACCGGGCAAAAGTTGGTTTGGGCGGTGGGGGGGGAGGAACAAAAAGATGGAAACCAAACAAAATTTTCCAAAGGGCCCAAATAAAATAGGTAGCCTAGAGGGCTATATTGATTTTTTTTTTAGATTTCAAACCAAAAAAATGGGGGGAAAATAGGGGTTTCCAAAGGGGCCTTTCAAATTTTGAAAATTGTGGGTGGGGGAAAAAAAAGAAGAAAAAAAAAAAATTTCAAATTTTCTTACCTTTTTGTTGAAAAAGGAATTTTAAGTTATTTTGGGAAATGTTTGACATAAAGTGTTGGGGGAGGGGGGAGTAGTGACTTTGGTTGGGGTCGTAAGTGGCTAAATGTTAATATCAGATAAAAAAAAAATTTCCTTAAAGGTAAAGTTTTTTTTTGGGGGGGGGTCACCAATTTTTTTCCCCCAAAATTTTTCTAGATTTTGGGAAAAGGGTCTTGCAAAATTATCAGCGGGGGAAATTAAATTTTTATGTAATTTTTGGTTTCTTTTTTTTTAAGAGAAAAAAATTTTTGGGGGGGGGTTTCCCAAAGAGTGTGATGGGAAGGGGGGCGGTAAAAGGATCTTCATGTTAAAAGTGTGAGAAATCTTTTACAAAAAAAACCCCTTTTAGGGGAAAAATATTGAAAATTTTGGGGCCCAGGGAGTTTTTTAGAATTAAAAAAAAAAATTTACAACATACTATGAGGGGGGAGGCCAAAAAAAAAAATGGGGGGAGCAAAAATCAATTGTGATTTAAAACTGAAAAATTTCCAAAAAAGGGGGGAAGAAAATTTTGAATTTTTTCCTTTTTTTTTTTTTCCCACATAATTTTTTTTTTTAAACTAGTATTTCATGGCCCCAAAAAAAGGGTTTATTTAAATTTAAGGCCCAGGGGGCATTTTCCTTTCACAAACACCCAATGGGGGTTTCATGACCATTTTTAATATTTTTCCCAAAAAAAACATGTGGATTGCCACTTTTGATTCTGAGCTCAGAACACAAATTCAAAAAAATTTGGGGCCAAAAGGTTCTCAACATGGTTAAATTTGTAAGGGAAAAGGTGGGTTTCACACTGAAAAAAACCCCGGGAGAATTATTTTAAGGGGACATACGGGGGGTTTGGGGCCCAAATACAGCGGCGCAGGCAAAAATTTTTTAAAACAGGGTTTTTAAAAGTGTGTTTGGGGCCCTTCTAAAAAAAATAAGTGGGGGGGAATGCAATACCCAAAATTTAAAAGCTTTTTTTTTACAGTAATAAATAAAAAAAACTAAAAAAAAGAAATTTGGGGTAGTGACGAGATTCCATGTCACAACCATTGGGTAGCATATCATTACGTTCGTGACTTTCCCAAAAATAATGGGAAATTTTCCCAAATTTTTGGTCATTACTCTTTTAAAGGTGAGGGCTGAGTGTACTAAGTTTATTTTAGACTATAGTTATAAAAAATTTTTCGTAAAATTTTAAAAAATGAGCAAAGTGGGTTTAAAAATAATTTAAAATAAATTATTTTCGTTTTTTTATTATTTTGCCAAAATGTTTAGGTTACTACCCAATAAAATTTAGAAAAAAGGGGGGTAACTCGTATACCCAAAAAATGTTGGGTACACTGCCTGTACCCGCTCCCCTTTCAAATTAAACATGGTTTTTTCAAATTTTGGCCCTCCGAAGTTTAAAACCCTAGAGCGAATTTGCCCGCTTTAAAACATTAGCGATTAATCTTTCCAATCTAAACCGTTAGAGATAATTAAAAAATTCAAAAGATTTAAATTTTATCCAAATTGAATGCTCTTTACTATAAGTAGTAAGAAAAAGGCCCACATATGAAAAATTCATTGGTAAGCTGGGCCCCAAAAGTCAGGAAATTTTTTGGGGGGGGGGCCCCCCTTTTTTTTTTTTCAACTTTAGCATCAAAATTTTCCCCAAAAAGGGTTTAACTACCTCTTGGAAAATTTTTTGGTTTTGTGTAAAAGCCCCTTAATTTTTAAATTCAGGCACAAAAATTTTTGTATTTTTTATCCCTTCCACTATAAAAAAAAAAACCCTGAAATCATTCCCAAAAAAAATAAATGGAAACCCCCCTTTTCCCCCCCTTTTACTCAAATGGGGGGGGGGTAAAATTTTTTTGGGGGGGGTGGAAAAGTAGAAGCTCCTAGCGGTCAAGTTAAATCCCGAAATTTTTATTATGGATTTTGAAGGGGGTGGAAGTGACAATTTTTTCCAAAGTGACCTAAAATAGTATTTTTTTCAAGGCTGGTTTTTTTAACCAATTGGGACACTACAGCCTAGGGAGCCCAGAAGGTTTTTTAAAGTTTCATGTCAGAAGGGGAAAAAGAATTTTAAATAGAACCTAAGTTTCTGTAAAATTAATCAGTTTGACATCATGTGGGTTATATCCCTTACTCAGTCTGCTGCCTGAAAGTACGATCTTTCAGTCGCAGGCGTCAATTCAAGTGGATAACCCTCGCAAGATGTTTAAGGGGGACCCACATTGTACCGGTTGTTTTTTTTTTTAAATTTTGGGGGTCTGGTCCCCCATGGATGGGAAAAAGTTCACCCAAAAAAAACCATATTTTCCACTAATGTTCCACTAAACTTACCCCGCCACCAGTTTGGGATCGGGGGGGGGGGAAAAAGCATTTCAACGTACCGGTTTAAACGTTTTTTCTTTTAGGGTTTTAAAATATGTCCCCTGTTTGATTTTAAAATTTTTTGATAAAGGGCCTTATCAAAAAAAAACGAACCGGGTGTTCGGTTTTAATACTTTCATCGAGTTTTTTATTGGGGAAAAAATCCATGGTAGGTTCCTTTTTATTAGGAAAATGTACCCTGAGGTTTTCATTTTCCAAAATGTAGAGCATTCCCCTTCTTTGGGTAAATTTTAGCCGATGACAAAAAAAAAAAAATTTTGCCTTTTAAATTTCTGAAGAGCAGAAAAGAAACAGGATGTGTCATTAAATGTTGTTTTATAAAAAAAAATTTTTTTGGGAAACGGGTGAAATTATCCCCAAAAAGAAAAAGCTCTATCCAGCTCGGTAAAAGACAAAATCATTTAAAATTCCCAATAAAGGGAAACCCACTCTGGGGTTAGTTTTCCCCTAAAAAAACAACCCCGATGAAAAATATACCGAACTCCGTTTCTGGTTTTTTTTGTAAGGTCCTGAAACACAAAAGTAAAATTAAACAGTTGGGGCATACTTAAAAACCCAAAAATTAACGATTACCGGTACGTTGCACAAATTTTCGATGCCAACTAGTGGGGTTGGGGAAGGTAGTGGAGACATTAGTGGAGAAAATGGACTATTTGGTGAACTTCTTCCCCTCCTGTGGACCAGATACCCCAAATTTTAAAAAAAACAACCCGGGACAACGTGGGTCCCGCACTTAAAAATCTTTTCGAGTGTTTTTTCGCCACTTGAATTGACGATGGACTGAAAAATCGTAAAATCAGCGCAGACTAGTAATGATATAAAACCCCCATTTATGGGGCAAAATGATAAAGGTACGAAAAATTAGGTTCTACTTAATTTTTATTCCCCTTCTGACATGAAACATTCAAAACCTTTTAGCTCCCTAGGCTGGGAGTGTACAATTGGGTTTATAACTGGGCCCTTGGGAAAAATACTATTTTAGGTCCATTGAAAAAAAAGGTTTACTTCCACACCACTTAAAATACTAATGAAATTTTCAGGAATTTAAATTGCCCAAAGGAGCTTCTATTCCACCCCCCTCAAAAATTAAACCCCTCCCCCCAGTTGAGTAAAATAGGGGGGGAAAGGGTCTATTTAGGGTTTTTGAATGATTTCATGATTTTTTTATAGTGGAAGGAGATACAAATACTAAAATTTGTGTTTGAATTTAGACACTTAGACACACACAAAAAATTTCAAGAAGTAGTTTCAAACCCTTCTTGGGAAATTTTGATGCTAAAGTTGAAGAAAAAGCCAATAACTTGCCTGACATTTGGCCAGCTATAGCCAATGAATATTTCATATGTAGCCATTTCTTACATGACTTATAGTAAAGAGCATTCAATTTGGATCAACTTATCTCTGAACTTTTTAATTATCTTCAACGGTTTAGATGTGGTAAGATTAATCGCTAATGCTTAAAGCGGGCAAATTCGCTCTAGGTCTTAAACTTCGGAGGGCCAAAATTTGAGAACCGTTGGTCCCAAATTTTTTCTGAGGTGTGTTCTGAGCGCAGAATCTAAGTGGTAATCCACATGATTTTTTTGAAAAATATTAAAAATTGTCACGCAACAACTTTTTTGTAATTTGGGTGATTTGACATGGAATGACCCCAAGGCTAACTGATTAAAAAAAAGTACCTATGCAAAGGAGATTTGAATCCTTGGTATGGATTTGGGTAGGGTACCCGATGTCATCCCTATTACCTAAATGTATTGTAGGCTTACTATAAATTATAGTATTTTTTATTTTTTTTAGTATAGTCTATTTGGTATAAGCCAAGGAAATAAATAGACACCCATATAAAAAACAAAATATGTACTAGAAAGTAGAAACACTAGTAACTGAAAAAGTCTGCACCCAACCTTGTAGGCCTAGCCCTCTTTTGTAGTCGTAATTTGGTTTTTATTTAACTGAATTGAATAGACGTTAAATAAATAAATTCTGTATCATCCTTGCTGCAGGGAAATGTTGATTAGACTAGACCGCTTCGCGAACACTTTTTTTAGTCGCGTTGATGGATGAGCTTTTTTGAAAGTTTTTAGTTTGCGTGGGATCTCTTTACTTTTGCAAGTGCTTTTTGAGCGCATTGTAGGTGATTGGTGTCAAGTTTCTATTGTTACTTCTTAATTGTTATTATATGTCTCAAAAAACTTTTATTAAAATCTTTATTTATATGGCTGCTGGCAAACTTTTTCAACTTTTTCTTTCAAAAGGTACTACATCACCATAAACTTAATGTCCATGTAAAATATGAACGTTGTAGCCCCACCCGTTTGGTCAGAATCGGCCCAAATGTCACAAAAAATCGTAAAAGTAGGATATTCATGAGAAATATTTATCCAAATATTGTACCAAAAAACAATGCAGGTCTAAGTTTAGAGATTTCGAAGGTCCCCTCCAATTTTCATCAAGATTGCATATTATACTGTTTGCCCAGTACAGAGCTACTAATTTTTTGGGGGGGTCAGTGAAATTGAAGTCTTTGCTTTGCTCATCCAAAAAACTCAAGTCAATCAGAGTTCATGTTAGGTTATTAATAAATGTAATTTTGTTGCCGCACATTTGGTAAAAGAGTGTTTAATAATATTTCAATAAATGGAATTTTGTTGCCGCATATTTGGTAAAAGAGTGTTTAACTAGGAAAACGCTTTAGTCTCGCCGCGTTGATGGATGAGTTTTTTGTAGGTTTTTAGTTTGCGTAGCAACACTTTTCCTTTGCAAGTGCTTTTTAAATGCATTGTAGGTGATTGTTGTCAAGTTTCTATTGTTACTTGTTAATTGTTATTATAAACCTCAAAAAACTTATATTAAAACCTTTATTCTATGGATTCTGGCTAACTTTTTCAACTTTTTCTTCTTTTTCTTTCAAAAAGCAATACATAACCATTACCTTAATGAACATGTAAAATATGAACGTTGTAGCCCCACCCGTTTGGTCAGAATCGGCCTAAATGTCACGAAAATATTGCACTAAAAATAGAAAAAAAATCGCAAAAGTACGATATTCATGAGAAATATTTCTTCGATTGTACCCAAAAACAATACACCTCTAAGTTCAGAGATTTCGAAGGTCCCCTCAAATTTTCATTAAGATCGCATATGCCGTTTTCCCAGTAGAGAGCGAACAAACAGACAAAAAAACAAAAATCAAACAAAAAACACCCGAGCTAAATTTTTTGGGGGGTCAGTGAAATTGAAGTCTTCGCTTCGCTCATCCAATAAAGTGTGTAAAATGTGTCTGTAATACCGGTAGGCCTACCTACACTACAATAGAACCTAAATTAGGGCTAGCCTACTAAAGTCCAAAATAAATTTGAAATAAAATATAAGGCAATAAATATTTACGAGCATTAATTGAATTTTGAATACATACAATATTCACACAGGTGTTACTTGTATTTTCCACAGTCAATATTTGAAGATGGTGCGAACCCGAGACACTGCTGGTGTGAAGGTTGGTGCTAAGGCCCCTCGCAAGGGTCTGAGCGGTCCGTCTACCTCGAGCGCAGCATCTTCCTCAGGGAAGAAACCACGTGAAGATGGTGGTGGCAACCCGGTCTGCCCACGCGAGACACCAGCGTGGCAGAAACCTATCACCGATTTCTTCAGGCAAGCCTCATCTAAGACCGACCACAAGATGGAAGATGATGTTGGTTCAAGCGACACAAAGGAAAATGTTAAACCTGATCAGGATAATGTCCCAGATGCCGCAAGCGTGGAGGGTAAAGAGTCGATTGAGGTCGCAGCTGGGAAAAGTAGTGAATCCGATTAAATCTTGAGTCAATATGTGGGATTTGTGAAACTAGGACAGCAGTGCAATCAATGCTTGGAATCCAGAGACTCCCAGGGCTATAATAATAGGACTACCGGGACATTAAAATATATGTACATATCCAATATCCATGGACTCCCAACAGAGAGGGCTATACCATACACATACACGTAGGCCTACTCGATTTCTTGTTCTTATAACGGCCAAAACATTGCTCAAATAATAAATAGAACCAATATGGAAAATAACTTGGTAGGCTATGTATGGAGACCTACGTTGAAGGTGATGACGTTGGGGATCAAATGTGTAAAGGTAGTTTGGCCCAGAGACCCTCTCTATGTAGGACACTAATTATCCGTTATATTTTACAATTGCATGGATATGTTTACATGTTGTAATGTGTTCTCTGTGGCACACCAAGCTGCAATGAACACACAACACATTCCAGCTACAGTACTCTCTCCAGAAAATTTTATATTAAAAAAACATGCAAGGGTAAATTGTGTTTTATATCGGATTGGAACATAAAAATGGGTGTCTGGAGATTTGCCTCCTGAATTTATTTATGATTTTTGATTCAATTTGGTTGGTTAAAAAGATGTTTTTAATGCCTTCCCAAGTATGTTTTATAAATATGATTGTTTTGTGGTTAACTTAATTGAAAGAACATTATTTCATTTTTGTAATGTTTGATTTATGCCTATGTAGTGTTATTAAAATTGAAATGTTTTGCAAGTGCAAATTGTGAAATTGTGATTTTGACTAGGAAAACGCCAAAGACATTAGACGAGTGAGTGAGCCATGTATTGAGTACCCGGTAACTTTTTTTTTCCTCCCCCTACCGAAGGCTGGATCAAGTCAGCATGGGTCTTTCCTCCCTAGCCTATCATAGGCTAGAGTGGTGCATTATGATCTTACAGTTGACGTACCCTTATACTAGGGATGACGAAACCCGACTTTTTTACGACCCGGGTACCCGTCCACATTACCCGCGGGTTACCCGGGTAGTAACACAAAAAAATCGTGTGGGGTGTCTAATGAACTGTGAAGAAACGTGCTCATCAATTATCGTAATATCTCTGACGTAATGCTGAATCTATAAACAATGTCGTTCCGATGAAGTAGTATTTCATAATCACGAAAGAGGAACAGCAGCGGGCCATTAAGATAACACTCACTTTTCGTTGCATCTGCTTTATATCTTGTCACAGTCAAGTCAAGGTCACGACTCACGATGCGTTGGCGCGGGGCGTGGGAGGGGGGGGGCGAGACTGGAACCCGAATGAGAGTAAACAAGATAAGGAAAGGTGATAGCTTTTAAGTTTTGACTTCTAGCAGATTGAAAACATAAGTGATGTTGTGGTAATTATTTACGCGGTATAATCTCTGGAAGATCGCACGAGTGGTTAGGCACGAGGATTGGGGGGGGGGGGCATACTAAACACACTGCCACAAGTCGGCGGCATGAACGAAGGACATTATAATTCAAAAGAAAAACGCCGCCAAGCACAAAAGATATGAGAAAGCACATGTTTACATTAGCCTTCTGCCTACAATGTGACACCTCAATTCAAGAACCGGGTTTTACGGGTAAACGGGTAGTGGAAACATGTACCCGTACCCGGGTACCCGTCGTCTTCCCTACCTTATACCAACTAAACTCAAAAGTAAAACCCTATTAATTATATCTATATAATTATGTATTATCAAACTTAAATGCAAATGTTCCCGGGTAATCAACACATGACTAATTCACTCGTCTAACAATGATTTTGGCGTTTTCCTAGTCTAGTTGGCAAAGGTGCCCTTATACCCAAAATGTGGGAGACCTGGCCTGGGTACAAACCCCCGGTCGGTAAAGATTTTGTAATATCAGGATTGTATTTAAACTAGGAAGCTTCACAAACGCTTTTTCAGGCGCGTTGTTGGATGAGCGTATGTTTTTTTAAAAACGAAAAAAGCGTAAAATTGCGATTTTCATGAGAAATTATTTTTCGATTGTGCTCAAATTTCACACAAATGTATAAATGTATAAAATTAAGGTTCTGTGAAAATATTAAAATCGAATAAAGCATGTAGTAGTGTAGGCATAAGGAAGGACTAATGATTGAATACATGAGTAGGCGTAATGAGTAAATGACTAATGAGCACTTGAGCTCTACAATGTACAAAGTTTTACTATCACAAACAGAACATTTTAACAGTAAATGGGACAAGCTTTACCATTCAGTGTGATCCAAGTGAGTTCAAGTGATTGTGATCCATGCCTAGTCCAAAGCTTTCTCTCGTTATTTGGTCTTCCTTTTCTGCAACTAGTGTGTGACGTTACACTGGCCTAACCACTCAACCTCTATAGAAGCGGCAGTGTCATACCGCGCGACAGCAAACGTTCATTCTTACATCTGACACGCAATAAGCACTAGCATTATCAATTTTTGCATACATAGAGCTGAATATTCGTTTTTAAGTATGGCGCAAACAGACTTGAATTATGTTGTTTAGTGGCTTGCCAATACAATTTAGTACAAACGCATGCGTTTTAACTTTTGTCTCCCGTTCCGACTGTCGTGCGCTCAACGTGTTTAGGGTGAGTCTAGCGTCTAGCACAGGCTGCTTCCACGCTCGCCACTGGATGCTCCATAACAAGTGCAAGGCTACCTTGTAAAGATACGTACGAGATTCTACACTTATTTACTTCAGTTCTTTTGTACTTGGGCATGACTGAGGACTGCTCCCAAAACAAAATTAGATGCGCCTGTTTCTGTTTGAATGGTGAATGGTAAGGTCTGGGCAGCACAGAATAAGTGCTCCACGAGTTTATTTTTTAGTGTTACGAAGGCTTCCTCGTTTCAGTTGTGCATTCAAATTTTTTTCCGAGTGGTTTGTTCAGTGGTCCTATGATTTGTTTGGTGCAAATCGTCTGTAGGCCCTACAGGATGCATACCTTATCATACCAAAGAGCCGATACATAGGCAACTACCGGTACTGCTGCTGAAAGGGTAGCCAATTTACAAAAAAAAAAACTCAGCTATACCACTAGAACAACATAATCTAGACTTTTACACCCAAGTTATATAAATACCAACCCCAGGGACTCATACAACCATAATAGCAATGTACAACACACCAAGACAAGGTGTTAAACCGGCAGATGGAAATTTGTTATCACACACTGAAGAGCTACTTTATCAAGTGTAAAAAATTCAATACATTATACTAGGAAAACGCTAAAGTCCCGCCGCGCCGCGTTGATGGATGAGCTTTTTAAAGTTTTTAGTTTGCGTGGGATATCTTTACTTTTGCAAGTGCTTTGTTTTGTTGCCTACGCATTGTAGGTGATTGTTGTCAAGTTTCTATTGTTTCTTGTCAATTGGTATTATTTACCGTAAAAAACTTATATTAAAAGCTTTATTTCTATGGATTCTGGCTAACTTTTTCAACTTTTTCTTTCAAAAGGTACTACAAAATAACCATAAACTTAATGTCCATGTATAATATGAACGTTGTAGCCTCACCCGTTTGGTCAGAATTGGCCCAAATGGCACGAAAATATCGCACAAAAAATCAAAAAAATCGTGAAAGTACGATATTCATGAGAAATATTTCTTCCATTGTACCCAAAAACGTGGCAGGTCTAAGTTCAGAGATTTCGAAGATCCTGACAAATTTTCATCAAGATCGCATATGCCGTTTGCCCGGTAGAGAGCGAACAAACAGACAAAAATACAAACAAAAAAACAAAACAACCCGAGCTAAATTTTTTGGGGGGCCAGTGAAATTGAAGTCTCGCTTTGCTCATCCAATAATTTAATACTAGGAGACTTCAACCTACTGGATTTTAAAAAATGAAACTGCGTATGCGATCTTGATGAAAATTGGAGGGGACCTTCGAAATCTCTGAACTTAGATCTGCCAAGTTTCTGGGTACAATAAAAAAAAAATTCTCATGAATATCAATACTATCTTACTTATTAGTATATCATTTATGATTTTTCCCGATTTTTAATGCAATATTTTCGTCATATTTGTGCTTATTCTGACCAAACGGGTGGGTCTTCAACGTTCATACTTGTGCAGGCGGCCACACTAGATAATCCAAGATTTCAGCGCCGATTCAATTGCGTCGGGGCCTACAGGGTAGGTAGGCTTAGTCACTTTGATTTACTGTCCCCCACTGAAAATCAGTTATATAACTGAGTGGGTAGACTCTAAATACAATTTATTTATTTATAGGCATATGTTCCAATTATCGCACATATTGTTATATATAAAAAAATATAGTACTTACACTAAACGTGTAATATTCTGTGACCACATGCAATATGCACACAAGTTATTTACTTCATGTAGACCAGCGGTTCTCGACCACTGTGTCGCGACCCACTGATGTTATTATATTATACTAGGAAAACGCTTTAGTCCCGCCGCGTTGATGGATAAGCTTTTTTGTAAGTTTTTAGTTTGCGTAGGACCACTTTTCCTTTGCAAGTGCTTTTTGAATGCATTGTAGGTGATTGTTGTCAAGTTTCTATTGTTACTTGTTAATTGTTACTATAAAACCTCAAAAAAACACACATTAAAACCTTTATTCTATGGATTCTGGCTAACTTTTTCAACTTTTTCTTTCAAAAAGCAATACATAACCATTACCTTAATGTACATGTAAAATATGAACGTTGTAGCCCCACCCGTTTGGTCAGATCGGCCCAAATGTCACGAAAATATCGCACTAAAAATCGAAAAAAATCGTAAAAGTACGATATTCATGAGAAATCTTTCTTCGATTGTACCAAAAACAATACACTTCTAAGTTCAGAGATTTCGAAGGTCCACTCAAATTTTCATCAAAATTGCATATGCCGTTTGCCCGGTAGAGAGCGAACAAACGGACAAAAAAAAGCTAAATTTTTTGGGGGTCAGTGAAATTGAAGTCTTTGCTTCGCTCATCCAATTATTTATATTAAAAAA
This sequence comes from Sweltsa coloradensis, assembly GCA_024449915.1. Lineage (NCBI taxonomy): Eukaryota > Metazoa > Arthropoda > Insecta > Plecoptera > Chloroperlidae > Sweltsa > Sweltsa coloradensis. The sequence continues at coordinate 56,411 of JAMZAV010003650.1, read as the reverse complement.
AGACAAAAAAATAGAGTTAATTTAATTTTCTTTATAAACAACTTTAAAATCAAGAGTTAAAGAGATCTCTCTTGATTCATTTTGGATCTCTTCAAAATGAATACCCTGCAATTGTTAACAATGCTCTGTGTGTTTTACTTCCCTTCTCCACTTAATACCTGATGTGTCGTGAACAGGTGTGAGGTGTGTCACACCTCACAAGTATTTGGTTTATTTATTGTTATATTGAAGTCTATCCACATACCGCCAAAGTTCTAAGGGCGAAATGAAAGTCAGCTAGAGGTGTGCGAGTACCCAAAATTTCGACTAGTCACATTTAGTCTAGAATTTGGTAAGTATTAAAAAAAAACGCGATTTTGGTGGAGGTGCCGGGTAGCCTACAGCAAATTCGCCCCAATTTGTACAAATGGTGGAGGTGCGTGTGTGAAAAAGTAAATATCGCAATGCATTGATGCTACCTTACCAATCTTGTTTTTCGAGAGAAAAAAATAGCGTTGTGGACATCAGCAATAAAGGAAGGCGATATGTCAATTTTCCAGCTGCAATGAATGCCGCAAGTAAGTTGGAAATAAAATCTAAAGATCAGTTCAAGAAAGATGTAATTCAACACTTGACCGAGGGTTTGAAGAAATACTTTTCTTCTAGTATTTCAACAGAGGGAATAGAATGGGTTATCTCTCTATTTGCAGTTCTGGTGGACACATAAACGACGTGTCAGACGTAACGTATCCAGAAAAAGTAAAGTTGATTTAATTTACATCATAAACAACTTTAAAATCAAGATTTAAAGAGGTCTCTTTTGATTCATTGTGGATCTCTTCAAAATGAATACCCTGCAATTGTTAACAATGCTCTGTGTGTTTTACTTCCCTTCTCCACTTCATACCTGTGTGAGGCAGCTTTCTCAACTTTAAAAACAATCAAGTCACAGAACAGATCCAGACTACTTGATGTTGATAGTGAGATGCGCGTCGGTCTGTCTACCATTCACCCTCGTACTGAAAAACTGCGTGAATTACATCAGTCCCAGGTAACCCACTGATAAGGAAGCACGTGACATTTGCACATTGGCACATACATTGGTAAATAACTGTTGATATAGTATTGTAATTTGCAAAATGAAACAAAAAGTTTGTTTAATCTGGTTAAATATTATTTCGTTGAAATGTGGGTACACCCTCGTAAGTGTGTCGCGTAAAGACACGTACTCAACATGTGTATTGCAGCAGAAAAAAGGTTGAGAACCGCTGATGTAGACAATACGCAATGTATTCAAATTAATAACACCTACACACTCCAAATAGCTTAGTAACTGGGAAGCAGTGTTGGGTAAGTGCCTTTAAAAATGGACCTAGTTCCAGTTAAAAGTTCCTCTTAAAAAAGGAACTCTTTCCATGGAAAGAGCTGAATACAGTGGATGAATATTGAACACATTTACTTTTAAAAGCCCAAATTACTTACCTAATTATTGTGTGCAAAACGATGCAAAACCTAGGCTTCACTGTTTCCAGGACGAGCACAATCAGCACATGTGTTGACAGACGCCATCTTCCAATTCCGACCGATTGAGTCAAACTAACTAATTCAACTATGACCATTATATTATAATTTTGAACAAAATACAGTTCACATATTTAAATAATTTAATAAAAATAATGCTTAAGCTTAACTCTTACTGAAATGGAAAAATGTCATTTCTTATCCTGCATAAAATTAATAGTTTTACTTTTGACTATAAGAATTAATTTGGCACTATGTTTCTGCGATGCTTTGGAGATGTTTTGGTGAAGGATACTTTTGACTACCTTCTTGCGATGTTCCTGCGATGCTTTGGCAAATGGCGGCTTTTGACTACCTTTTCGCGATGTTTCTGCGACTTTAAAAGGAGGTAATATATTACCTGTGATTTTTTTCTATGTTTCCATGAAGAATACTTGTGACTGCTTTTTTGCGATGTTCCTGCGACTCTTTAAAAGGTCGCAGGAAGGTTTCCAAAACATAGTCAGTGTTTGAATATGTTTCGGATAGGTTTTAAATATGTTTTGGCAAAGTGACGACCTTTTGGATAAGTTTTGGCGAAAATTTTACGATGTAAAATTTTTGTAAGGGCAGTTCCAAGTTCCTCTAAAATAAAAGGAGCTAGGGCGTTCCTAAGTTCCTTTCCAAATGGAACTGTCCTAAAAAGTTCCTTTTTTTCAATAGGTACTCTAACCATTTTTATTTAGATCTTCTCGAGAGGGTCAATGATTAAGTAGATATCCGAATTTCTACTTAAAACCGGTGTAACGGTACAGGCCTTGGCCCTAGATAATTTTATTTTTTGTAATGAAAATCGTAATAATTTGCATAAATGTCTCATCAAGAAACCAGCGGATAATTTTCGGACTTTAATCAATAAGTGAATATATCGTCATGTGTGTGATAATTTACATATACCTATGCAAATTACAAGCAGCTAGCCTGCTACATCAACCTAGGGTTGATTTTGTGCTACATTCCATAGTGGAGCGAAGGCTCATGTTTTTGGTTTGGCATTTAAGAGTGTGGCCTATTCGTGACGTCACGCCCATGATAAATCTGTACCGAGCTAGAATTCGGCAGAGGCTTCACAATTTCACCCTGTGCGGTAGGAATTTGGAAATCGGCGAACTCCCAGAAAACGCAGCTCAGGAATGCGAATGTTAGTCGAGATTTTCGTGTGGCGGAGTCCACCAATGGCAAACCAGAACGAGCTCGCGCCATAGCAAATTTTGAACCCCTAACCAATGAGTGTGCTGGCGGAAGAGCACCCGGTATCCGGTGACGCTGGCTTCTGCAAACCTGCGGAATCGACAGCAGGACACTCCTAGGCGAACTAGTGACTGAGCCAGTTGCTTTTGTCACGAGCTTCAGGGTTTTGCCGGAACACCGAGGCGTCGCACGGAGAGCCATGGCTACAGCAAGAGCCCCGCACCTAATGGGGCAGGCCAAGTGGCGAGGGAGAGGTTCAACTTTATTAAGATTTTTATTTAAACAACTTCAACCCCACGGGCAACGTTTTGGTGATCCACTAGCTTCATGGTGATCCCGAAAGAAAGCGTCGTTCCGATGACGACCTAGGCAACCACAATATGGTTAATCCTAATTTATAAAGCTTCGGGGAGCATTGTCTCAAGTCAAGTGTATCTTTACGATCTTTGGATCACTTTTGCGGTGTCGTATACAGGGTGCACGTGTTATGTGCCGATAATAATTGACCCACGTGGTCGTACAAATACCACCATGCAGGCGTGTAGCCGCATCTCTCTCTCCTTCCAGAACTTCGAGATCCAGCTTTAACCGGCATCTGCCTTCGTGTGCCGTAGCGCCCGAAGAGAGGCGTCGAGACGCCAAGGTCGCCGTCCACACGGAACGCTCACGCGACGCGTCTACGCTTCCTCCGGACCATCAAATCGACGTCATCATCACCATCACCCTCCCCCTTGCGTCAAGCAAGAAGACGACGGAATAGGATGGACAATGACTTGGAACAGTGATGAGTAAACAGCAAATGCTGATTGGTTTTATGTTATGATTATCATGTACCTCTGTTCAATACCACCTAAGTAACTGATAAACTTGATTGGGCCCAACAGTAAATTCACTAGGGCCTACTAATTTAACTTCCTTGTGTAACTTAGAGCCAACTTTTTAAATTATACATCCACTAAATTCAACCTTGATTTTGCTTGAGACGGTGCATGTGCAACCTTGCCTCCCTAATTTCATTTATTCATAAGTAGTAGACCCTCAGTCTACGAGTAGGCGGTCCTGGACCGCATAGCCTAGGTACGAGCGAACGTGACGACCCAGGGACCTGAAGCTGTTGATCTCCGTCGGCGCGGCTCATCGCCAGCACACGCGGTAAGGCTGGTGGCCCACCCCCATTGGGTAGGACACCAGGCGGTGCTGAGCCTGTGTTGCCATTGCTTGTCCATGTGTATATGTTTTGCTAGGGCTGTTTCCTTTTCTAAGAATCTCGTGAATAAGCTAGCAGGAGGGCAACCCAATAATTTCGCTACTCGCCGGTCTAAAGTGATTAATAATTTAATTGCGAGTGTCGATCACTCTGGCGCAGGTCGGTTCTCCGGGCAAGGAATAGCAAGGTGTCTTCCCTTGTTAGGTCGCTAGGCAGCAACTTTCAAGGATAGGCAACAAGGTGAAGGCACACCGAGTATTTGCAAAGAATGCATAAAATATGGTGTGGATCAATTTTGAATGATCTTTGGGTCGTTGCGTTGTGTGGTGTTCACCACCCATGTTGGTTGCAAAACATGGAGCAGTGCCTCGTCGACACGACGCAACTACCTAAAAGATCATTCAAAACTAAAGGATGATTGTATTGAAAAGAATGAAGTTTAGCTGGCAATGCGACTAATAATGGTGAGAAACCCACGGGGGATGGGGGTTGATCACTGAGTGTGGGAATGGGGATAGGGGGTTGACAAGAATTTAGAACAAAAGACAAATTTTAGATTTCCAGGAAACTTAGTATTTCACAATCCCTTCATCTTGTAAGTAAACTATGACCTAAATGATGACTACCCTTAAATTTGTACAGTCAAGTTATGAAAAAGGAACTTATGAAAATAAGTTACAGATCCTGGAAAATTGGAACTATGGCGTTCCTTAGTTCCTGTCTGGAAAAAATGAACTAGTTCCTTCCTTAGTTCCTTAAAAATGAACTAGTTCCTTCCTTAGTTCTGTTACGTCTAGGGGTAGTAAGTAACAATAATCAATGCTGATATAATTATTCAGTATTTATTTAAATTAATCTTCAGAAAATACAGAAAGAAACCATTCCTAAAATCACCACAATCGACAATCCAATAACACCTTCTTCTGTTTTTCCCACCGCTTGCTTAGGCTGTCTCCCGAAGGGGATTCCTATGCCTCCTAGATACTCCCTCCAACTATACTATACACACATTGACCTGCAAGTTAGGTTAGGCCTACCTAACATTCTCCCCCCCCCCTTTTTCTTCAGACCACACGATGACGAAGATTGTAAGGATGGTCAGCTTTAGGTGGTGGGGGCGCAGGCCGGACCACTGGTGCTGGAGGAAAGTCAGTTATCGGGGCCCAGTCAGGTGGATCCATATTGTGCAGCAGTTGGTCAATGTTTGCATGACCAGCAGATTTACCCGTTCGCTGGTCTACAAGGTCATACACGTTATTGCCAATCTTTCGCACAAGCATGTATGGTCCATCTCGTTTTGGAGCTAGGCTTGCCGAAATCCCCTTACTTGCATCACTGAGAGTGTGTTGGTCTCGCCACACCAAGTCACCTACACGAAACTCAACATCTTTGCGTCCGGAGTCGTATCTTGTCTTTTGACTATCATGCAGTTTTCCGGACCTAGCATCTGCAAAATCCCGAGCATCAGTCAGACGGTTTAACAGGTCTGCTGCAAAATGTTGTGTTTCCGCTGGCAAATTGATATTGTCTTCTATTCCGTCTTCTGTATCTTGTGGGGACCATGGAGCTCGAAGTTCTCTTCCGTAGACTAAAAAAGCCGGAGAGTACCCAGTAACTGAGCTAACTGAAGTACGAAGAGCAAAGAGTATTTCAGGCAAACAAGAGTCCCAATCCCGATGTGTGTCACAGTAGGGGTAATGTGGGTAATTGGAAACACTTTTAGTGTTTTTAAACTTTGACCTTATTTGTAGGCTAGGGTATTGATAGGAGAGAAAAAATGTAAGGAGCAAAATTGTGCTTTGGGATGTAAACTAAATCATGACACCAACAAGAATTTCATGGAAGAATATTGTATGGTATTTTTATTGCTTTTTTTTTAAACTCCAATTTGTTTCCAATTACCCCGGTTATTGGGGTAAATGGAAACAGCCATGGTACAACTCGTAGACCCATAAGGAAACTAAAGTAGGGTAATTGGAAACAAAGCATTTTAAGCTGTGATTCTAACACAAAAAAAATTAATACATTATGATACAAACTGTAGATTCTGTGTACATTTAAAGAAAACCTTCCGTCGCAACGCAGAATTGTACGGAAAATCTCAAAAGCATCACAAGCATGAAAATAAGGCTGTTGTATAAAAAAAGTTGTATTTTGTATTTAAATATTAATACAATCATCACTTAAAATTAAATTTACAAAAACTACATCAACAGATTGGTAAATTACCTACAAAAACAAAACATGCATCGATTGGGCAAATGGAAACATTAGCTGCGGTTTTTTGGATTTCCAGTGATTTTGGAAAAAAAATTAAAATGCACATATTTTCAGTGGCATCTTGGTGTGGGTCCAAAACATAGTCCACAGTGCCTAGTTTATCTTTATTGGACCAGCAAATATATTATTTATCAATACCGAATCATGGTCATCTCTTCGAGGGTATCTTTCCTTCCAAAACATGATAATCTGAAGCCTAAGTAAGAAGGCTGTGTAGTCAGACACTGTTGCCAACTTACCTTACTTTTAAACCAAACATTTAAATGTGTTTCCATTTACCCCTGAAATTTGTCCATAGCTTAACATGGATCTTTTGGCTTTGTTTCCAATTTCCCTGTATGTTTCCAATTACCCCCAAGTATGAGATAATAGGGGAATTGGAAACATTGCTTATCAGGAGAAACTATGATAATTATCTAAATTTCACCTGTACCATATTGTTGACTAATGTGTCTTTATTAATTTCCATCCAAGAATAAATTTCTTAAAAACAAAATAAGGACCATAACAGGGGAAATTTTGAGAAGTGTTTCAAATTGAAACAAGTTTTTTGTGTAGAGGTTGGTTGCAATGTGTAGAACATCATTACATTATCATAACATATAACATTTAGACCGGAACCCACCATTAGTGAGACCCTCCCCCCCCCCTGCGGAGAAATGGAGACCCATATATTATGTTAGGGTGGTTATTTTGGAGTAGAAATCCACTTGTTGGCCAGTTGGCCAGTGGTGGGTGCGGCGTACAGGGCCGTCCAAAAAGTAAATTTTGGGAATGATTTTCATCAGTTTTTATTTTTTTTATGCCAAATCGTTGGACAAAATCTATTTTGGACTTAAGATTCGTGTAAGGATTTGAAAATAGAATGGTAAGCATATTTTTACTTTCTCGTATGTCCCGGAAATAGCAATTTTGAGTTTTCCAAAATCAAAGTCAAAATGGCCCCAAATTGCCCGTTTTGGTTAAAACTGATAAATTATGTTTGGGTGAATATTTGTTAGTAGAAATCCACTTGTTGGCTAGTTCGCCAGTGGTGAATGCGGCGTACAGGGCCGTCCAAAAAGTAAATTTTGGGGATGATTTTTATCTGTTTTTATTTTTTTATGCCAAATCGTTTTACAAAATCTATTTTGAGCTTTAGATTCGTGTGAGGATTTGAAAATAGAATGTTAAGCATATTTTTATTTTCTCGTATGTCCCGGAAATAACAATTTTGAGTTTTCCAAAATCAAAGTCAAAATGGCCCCAAATTGCCCGTTTTGGTTAAAAACGATAAATTATGTTAGAGTGAACATTTGTTAGTAGAAATTCACTTGTTGGCTAGTTGGCCAGTGGTGGGTGCGGCGTACAGGGCCGTCCAAAAAGTAAATTTTGGGAATGATTTTCAACTGTTTTTATTTTTTTATGCCAAATCGTTGGAAAAAATCTATTTTGGGCTTTAGATTCGTATAAGGATTTGAAAATAGAATGTTAAGCATATTTTTATTTTCTTGTATGTCCCGGAATAAACAATTTTGAGTTTTCCAAAATCAAAGTCAAAATGGCCCCAAATTTCCCGTTTTGCTTAAAACTGATAAATTATGTTAGGGTTGTTATTATTAAGTAGAAATTCACTTGTTGGCCAGTTGGCCAGTGGTGGATGCGGCGTACAGGGGCGACAAAAAAGTAAATTTTTTAGATGTTTTTATTTTTCTAATGCCAAATCGTTTTACAAAATCTATTTTGGGCTTTAGATTCATGTGAGGATTTGAAAATAGAATGTTAAGCATATTTTTATTTTCTCGTACGTCCCGGAAATAACAATTTTGAGTTTTCTAAAATCAAAGTCAAAATGGCCCCAAATTGCCCGTTTTGGTTAAAACTGATAAATTGTGTTAGGGTTTATATTATTTAGTAGAAATCCACTTGTTGGCCAGTTGGCCAGTGGTGGATGCGGCGTACAGGGGCGTCCAAAAAGTAAAATTCGGAGGTGATTTTTAACCATTTTAATTTTTTTAGTGCCAAGTCGTTGTACAAAATCTATTTTAGGCTTTAGATTCGAGTGATGATTTGAAAATAGAATGTTATGCATATTTTTATTTACAAATATTTTATTTTACAAACACTGTGACTAAATCGACCATCGAAGAGCTGCAATCTACACAAGAAGAGGCCGATAGTCGAATGATGCTCCACTGTTGTCATGCAGCATCTCGACACGACGCTAGTTTTAGCATCATTGTTTGTTCTCCTGGCACTGACGTCTTCATCATCTTATTGAAATACGCGCAGCAAGTAAACCAACAAGTACTTTTAGATACTGGCTTTGGAGACAAAAGAGAAGACTTGTTTACATCAAAAAAGTAATTTCTTAGAGAGGGGCAAAATTATGTGAAGTTCTTACGCCATTTCACGCGTTTACTGGTTGCGACACCACAAGTTATTTTGTTAGAAGAGGAATTTTTTTTCATTTAAACTATTAGAGAAACACCCCGAATTCGAGAACACTATCTCTTATCCAGGGATTGGAACCTTTATTCATAACGGTTCCGGTTCCGGTTCTGGTTCCACTTCCAAATTTTATAACGGTTCCGGTTCCGGTTCCTAATGTATAAAGGTTCCGTAAGAACCGGTTCTTAACGGTTCTGGTTCCGGTTCTTTAAAACAATATTTTGTGCAAAGTCGTGGGAAGTTGTAAATGTACAAATTTTTACTTTTGGACATTTAAGGTTAAAAATTTAAATTAAGTCATAAAAATAAAATAATTACAATATCAAAATATGAAAAAAAAATAACCAATTGCATACGTAACAACTAACAAACCACACGTGACTTCTTTCCTCTTACGTTCCAACTTCCAATATTATTTTATGGGGGATCTGATGGCGATCCCAAGTCCCAACAAAAGAGGAAAACAAAAATCTATCCAATATATAATAAAAATGGCATCCTTATTCCTTACCTTGATACACGTTCCTACATTGCACTTAGAACTGTTGCTCGCTATGTCATATTTAAAAAATTGTCTTACAAAAAACTGAAAAAACAAGATTTTTTTCAAAAACTAGAGAATGAATTTTAAGCGCTTTCATTTGAATATCATTAAAAAAGTTGAAATTTTAATTTTGTTGAAAATTAAAAGCAGATATTTTGGAACCTTTAAGAACCTTTAAGAACCTTTAAGAACCTTGTTTAATATAACGGTTCGGTTCCGGTTCCGGTTCCATGGACCACCTGTACAAACGGTTCCGGTTCCGGTTCTACAATATGAAACGGTTCTAAACGGTTCCGGGTTCCGGTTCCGGTTCCAATCCCTGCTCTTATCTCTTGGCACCTCGGTTACTGTTGAAGAAACTACGTGCGACCAATTAGAAAATTTGTTTGCCTTATGTATAGGGAGACCAGTACTGCTGATGTAAATGAAACTCGCTTACATCATTTTCGCAAAGGATTTCAAAAATCACTGTTTAAACCACTGACAAACTACAGCGGCACTGATCTCAGCTTACTACCACCATGCATATCATCTTTACGGTTGCATATCCTGCGTGAAAATTATCAAGCAATGATATGGCGTAAAGCAACAGACGCAGTGCCCGACATACCTGAACCCCAAGTCATGGCTGGTCGGTAACCCCGGATGGACTTCTCTTCGCGTGGACCGAAGGCAACGTGCTCCCAAATGAGTAAGTTAATATTTTGGAAACACAAGACAATGCATCCGATGTGGAAGATGATCCCGACGACATCGAGATTGAAAGAGGCAGAGACGTTGTTGAGAGTGAAGATGAAGACGAAGATGAACTAGACTACTGATTACATGATCATCAAACACATCCACATAGTACTCAATATAATATCTACATTAATACTACATGATATGTACATTTTTGTCTAAAGTAGGGCAACTTAGGATCATTTTGACTTCTTTTTCGAAAAAGACAAACATTTCATTTCCGGGACACGCAAGAAAGTAAAAAATGTAGATAATATTTAACATTCTTTAAACGAATCAAAAGTAAAAAATAGATTTCGCTCAACGATTCGGCCGCATAAAAATAAAAACTTAAAAATCATCCTTCAAATTCACTTTTTGGACAACCCTGTACGCCGCATCCACCACTGGCCAACAAGTGGATTTCTACTAAATAATATAAACCCCAACACAATTTATCAGTTTTAACCAAAACGGGCAATTTGGGGCCATTTTGACTTTGATTTTGGAAAACTCAAAATTGTTATTTCCGGGACGTACGAGAAAATAAATATGCTTAACATTCTATTTTCAAACCCTCACACGAACTTAAAGCTCAAAATAGATTTTGTAAAACGAATTGGCATTAAAAAAATAAAAACAGATAAAAATCATCCCCAAAATTTACTATTTGGGCGCCCCTGTACGCCGCATCCACCACTGGCCAACTGGCCAACAAGTAAATTTCTACTACAAAATATTCACCCAAACATAATTTATCAGTTTTAACCAAAACGGGCAATTTGGGGCCATTTTGACTTTGATTTTATAAAACACAAAATTGTTATTTCCGGGACATACGAGAAAATAAAAATATGCTTAACATTCTATTTTCAAATCATTACACGAATCTAAAGCCCAAAATAGATTTTGTTAAACGATTTGGCATTAAAAAAATATAAAAACAGTTCAAAATCATCCCCAAAATTTACTTTTTGGACGCCCCTGTACGCCGCATCCACCACTGGCCAACTGGCCAACAAGTGGATTTCTACTAAATAATAACTAACCAAACATAATTTATCAGTTTTAACCAAAACGGGCAATTTGGGGCCATTTTGACTTTGATTTTGGAAAACTCAAAATTGTTATTTCCGGGACGTACGAGAAAATAAAAATATGCTTAACATTCTATTTTCAAATCCTCATACGAATCTAAAGCTCAAAATAGATTTTGTAAAACGATTTGGCATTAAAAAAATAAAAACAGATAAAAATCATCCCCAAAATTTACTTTTTGGACGCCCCTGTACGCCGCATCCACCACTGGCCAACTGGCCAACAAGTGGATTTCTACTAACAAATATTCACCCAAACATAATTTATCAGTTTTAACCAAAACGGGCAATTTGGGGCCATTTTGACTTTGATTTTGGAAAACTCAAAATTGCTATTTCCGGGACATACGAGAAAATAAAAATATGCTTAACATTCTATTTTAAAATCCTTACACGAATCTAAAGCCCAAAATAGATTTTGTCCAACGATTTGGCATAAAAAAAATAAAAACAGTTGAAAATCATTCCCAAAATTTACTTTTTGGACGGCCCTGTACGCCGCACCCACCACTGGCCAACTGGCCAACAAGTGGATTTCTACTAACAAATGTTCACTCTAACATAATTTATCGTTTTTAACCAAAACGGGCAATTTGGGGCCATTTTACTTTGATTTTGGAAAACTCAAAATTGTTATTTCCGGTACATACAAGAAAATAAAAATATGTATAAAATTCGATTTTTCATTCCTTACACGAATCAAAAGTCAAAAATAGATTTCGTTCAACGGTTTTACCTTAAAAAATCAAAACAGTTACAAAAAAACATCACAATTAACCCTTTGGGCACCCCTGTACCCCGCACCCACCACTGGCCAACTGGCCAACAAGTGGATTTCTACTCCAAAATAACCACCCTAACATAATATATGGGTCTCCATTTCTCCGCAGGGGGGGGAGGGTTTCCCTACCTGGGTTCTGGTCTAATTATCAACATCATTACCCGAGACAGGGGTACACAAGGGTAGTGGTACAACAGCCGGCCTACGGGTCGCCGCAGATCGTTACCCGAGACAGGGGTACACAAGGGTGGTGGTACAACAGCCGACCTACGGGTCGCCGCAGGAGTACCACTGCTCGAAAACACAGGGTCATACTTACACACACACGACACATACACGATACATTCACTCTACATCATACCGAGCCGAACATAGGGGATTAGATTCTTGTGGTGTTTTCCGCCCGATGATCCTCGTTGCTATTTTCCAAGTAAAATATCTCGCCTAGACACGTGCCAGGGGGTCAAGGGACGGGGTCCGATACAGAATAATAATAAGAAACATGTCCTATGACATGCATATCATCTAACAGAAGAAGCTGCAACTACTTGCACATTTTTCATAAAGGTCTGGACCATGCTATCTAACAATTTTTTTAAAATTTGAACTTCACATACGGAAGTTATAAAGGGCGTTTCCAATTACGCCCTGTTTCCAATTACCCACATTACCCCTATGCCTTGAGAGTTTCCTTGAGAGTCGCATTGTACCGTTCTACCATTTGTCCCGCCGGACGGTAGGGAACTGTGTGCCTCTCAATGATTCTCATATGAGACAGTACACCCTTCCACAGTGCACTGACAAATGGCTTTCCATTGTCACTTGAAATGCTCTTGGGGAACCCATGCCTTGTAAATACTTCCACCATACATCGGACTATAGATGAGGTATTAGGGTTTTTAATAGGAAATACCTCCAAGTACTTGGTGAATTTGTCCACAATTACCAATAAGTGGTTGAAATGGCGTGGAGATGTCGGAAGTGGTCCCACAAGGTCAACGCTGAGTTCATCCATGGGGCCACTAGGAAGTCTGCTGTCCATTTTGCCTGTTGGTTTCTGACGAATAGGCTTCAAAGTTTGGCAAGATTTGCAAGAGCGAACAAATTTAGCAATATCGGGACGCATCCCCATCCAAACAAAAGAGCGTTGTACCCTTTTTAAAGTTCTGAAGAACTCGCCATGCCCACTTAATGGGTGGTTGTGTTCAGCTGACAACACCAAGGACCGAAGAACTTTAGGAAGCCAGGTTTTGCTGTAAGTTCCCTCTTCGGTTCCTGGGAGTCCAGCAATGCGCCTCACTAAAACGCCCTCCTCATCCAATGCACTTTCTTTAGCCATTGTCTGCACCCAAGCTGCAAGCCGCACATTTGTAGGTAACTCACCTGTGAGCATAAAGTGTGCTAAAGGTCGAAGGTCCTCATCCTTTTTCTGAAGTCCAATGAGCATAGGTTTGTCCTTCAGAACAGTTATGTCTAGATCATTCACTGAAAATACTGCTTTTGCACATGAAACAGCTTCGAAAGTCACATTTTGTAGATGGTCAGACGTAGAAATAGGGAACAGTGCTTCAGGCAATGAGGGAACATGATTCTGTTGCACTACTGCACAAGGAGCTCTGCTTAGTGCATCAGCTGGTATGTTGTCACGGCCCTTACGAAACCGTATAGTGCAATCGAAACCTTGCAACCGTAAAACCCAGCGTTTCACCCGGCTAGAAGTAAGTTCTGTTTTGAACATCCACGTAAGAGAGGCATGATCACAAAAGACGTCGAAGTGTGAAAACTCCAGATAGGGTCGAAACTTATCAACAGCCCAAACAACCGCCAGGCATTCCAGCTCCTGCACAGTGTAATGTTCTTCATGCTTTGTTAACTGCCGGCTTATGAATTCTACGGGGCGGAATACGTTATTGAATTCTTGCAAAAGTACAGCTGCAATACCAACACCACTGGCATCTGTTTCCACTCTGAATGGTTTGTTAAGATCGGAAAGTGCTAGTGCTGTGGCATCAATGAGGCCATCCATGAGAGCCCGAAAAGCGGCTGCCTCTCTCTGTTCCCAACGCCATTGCGTGTTCTTGCGCAACAGGTGTGTGAGTGGCAAGGACACTTGGGAAAAATTTGGAAGAAAAGACCGGTAGTACCCAACAAAACCAAGGAAACGCTGCAGCTCCTTAACCGTGGTTGGTGATGGGTAGTTCTTTAATGTAGCCAGTTTCTCCGGGTCAGGAGCACATTCTCCGGGACGAATAAGGTGGCCAAGAAAACCCAGTTGCTGCTGAAACAGCTGAACTTTTCGTGGGTTTATAGTTAAATTTGCAGCTTCAATGCGTGACAGTACTGCATCCACGTCACGGACATATGCTGTTCTGCTGTCTCAGAAAAAACCACAAAATCATCCAAAAAAGCCATGACACATTTGTACTTGAGGTCATGTAGTACATTATCCATGAGCTCTTGGAACCGAGCAGGACTGCCGGCGAGGCCAAACGGCATACGAAGGTATTCGAAGACTCCACGATGGCATATGAAAGCCGTTTTATGTCGATCTGCAGGAGAAACGGATATCTGATGAAAACCTTGAGACAAGTCTAGGGTTGAAAACCACTTAGCTCGTCCCAATTGTGCAAACACCCATTCTGTATTCGGCATAGGATATAGTGGCACAGTAGTGCGCTTATTGACCTGTCTGTAGTCCACAGCCAGTCTGTGGCCTCCCGATTTTTTTGGAACTATAACTGGAGCAGAGGTCCAACTACTGCTGGATGATTGTATGATACCCTGCTCCAACAGGTCGTCCACGAGCCCATCGAGAATCACCCTTTTGCTGTTGTTGACCGGGCGCAACTTGCATCTGGATGGTCTGTTATTACCTGTGTCAATTGTATGTTCAATTCTTGTAGTTAACCCTGGGACTGCCGTGAAGATATGGGCATATCTTGCAAGGACTTTAGCCAGGGAAACTTGCACTTCCGGAGGACCATGTTGAACAGCACCCTCTATTGTCGCAAACACTAACTGCGCCTCAGTGGACAAGTTTTGCTGCAATTCAAGTTGTTCCTGTAGCGATGTACGAGTGAATCCTGGTAGCATAGGAGCTACTATACGCAACGCTGCTACAACGTCATCAAGCTGTTTCTGCCGCCCTGGACCTGAAGCCACAGGCAATGGTGCACCGGAAGATAGAGGAGATAAACGAACAGGAGAGCCAGTAGTCGGGATAACTGTATCCTCAGTTATCATCATCAGTGTATCATCATGTTGAACAGCACCTTGTATTGGCGCAAGCACTAACTGCGCCTCAGTGGACAAGTTTTGCTGCAAATCAGGGTGTTGCTGTAGAGATGTACGAGTGAATCCTGGTAACATAGGAGTAGGGTGCCCAGATTTACATACCCAAAAAAGCGGGATGAATTTCTAGCGGCTGTAGCTGGGGCCTGGGGCAAAGCCCCAGCCGCCGGAGGCCTCTTCGCCGAAGGCGAAAAAAATTTTCACCATACTACAATTATTTTGTCATGTTTTAACTGAAAAATGGTAACTCGGGGGAAAACCTTAATGGATAATTTCTATAGAAAATGTTGCTTTGCAGATCGTACAAAACACTTTGTCATTATCAGTCTCGAGTTGAACAAGATAAGGAATCCTTCTTAACATCGTCATTGAAAACACACGGCATTTTGCGTACCTACGGAAAAAATCATCTCGTAAAAGTGAGGTTATGAAGTAAAAATATGTTTTCAAATCAAAATTAGCTTCCTCACCATTTAACTGCTGCTGCTAATAATTAAATATCGAATTGCGAACTATATACAACCAAGAAATTGTACTGAATATCTATCTGTTTGAATACAATCAGTTCTACAAATAAGCAGGCGAAAAAGGCTTGCAAGCATACACTTTCGCCAACTACGCTCGGGTGCTACATTAGCAGACTAAACACGCCTACTAGCAACATTTGGACACCAACTACGTGACGTCACTTCTGACTATCGAGTCGACTCGGCAAGCAGACTCGCGCAAAAAGTCGATTTCAGACGTACCATCACTACATTCGTCTTGACTTGTGTGTGAGGGAGAAACAAGCAAGCTGTCACCTGTCGGCGGGGCGCGGGTAGTAGCAATTATGACAAAGGAGAGCGCCAGTGAGCTCCCGGGCCGGTTGGGATCAGTGGTTTGGATACGAGAGGTAGGAAGCGCGAAGTTTGAATAATGCATTTTGCATTTTCAACAAAAAGCGGGACAAAAGTGCGTCCCGCCGGGTAGTGTGGCGGGACACGGGTCACACAGTTGAAAATCGGTACTGTCCCGCCAAAAGCGGGACGTCTGGGCACCCTACATAGGAGCTACTATACGCCAAGCTGCTACAACGTCATCAACCTGTTTCTGCCGACGTGGACCTGAAGCCACAGGCAATGGCGCGTGTGAAGTAAGAGGAGATAAACGAACAGGAGATACAGTAGTCTGGATAACTGTATCCTCAGCTGCTGTCAGGGAAAACAACTGTTGCAATCCAATTGAGTCTATGACAGTGTCAATATCCCTTGATACTCCCATACTATTAACACTCTGGTTTGCAAAAGGAATCAGCCTCTGTATGGACGTACCAACTGTCCAGCTATGTGCAGTGAAATGCCTGTTGCTTGGAGAAAGTCTCGTCCCAGGATAATGGTGGCTGCAAGGTCAGGCAAGAATAAGAATTTTTGCCGACGCGTACCTCCGGACCATCGGATGTGTACTCGAAGCTGTGCTGTAGCTGCTGCAGTCCCTGATGCTAAACACAATGAACGCGAAACATTGCATGCTTTAGCACCTGCTGCTACTGCTGCCTGTAGACCCACCTCCCCTAGTAAACTGACACACAGTGGCGCG
The DNA here is from genome assembly GCA_024449915.1 of Sweltsa coloradensis. Lineage (NCBI taxonomy): Eukaryota > Metazoa > Arthropoda > Insecta > Plecoptera > Chloroperlidae > Sweltsa > Sweltsa coloradensis. The sequence continues at coordinate 39,753 of JAMZAV010003650.1, read as the reverse complement.
CTGACCATATAAGACCAGGAGCAATTGCTCCTGGTCCTAAAGGGGGTGGGTGGGTGGATCCCCTGGGATCCACCCACCCCATTTTATTTTGTATTTATTATTTTATTTCATACTTTATTTACCTCATCATATTCATATTTAGGACATTGTAAACAATTAATAATAAACTATATCTACATAGTTGTTTTCCAAAGGGTTTTCCAAAAACTTGTGAATGAGTTATAAGTTCTAGAAATCGTAAAATCGTAAAATTGCGATTTTCATGAGAAATAATTTTAAGATTGCACTCAAAAACTGGAGTACAGAGATTTCGAAGGCCTCCAGAAAATTTCATTGCAATTGGAGTATCGGTTTAACCGGAATCGTGCTGACAAACACACAAAAATACAGAAAAAAACAACAAAAAAACAAAACATTCCGGATTTTTTTCTCCGGTGTAGTGAAATGGAATCTTTGCTTCGCTCATCCAATCAATGAAACCCCCATTTTTAGGTAAATAAACCTATATTTTAAAAATATATTATTGAGAACAAAAGTTTTACTTTTAGAGAGTTCACTTCGAAGTTCCTTCAGTGGGTAGATCCCGTTGATGTTGTGTCACCTCACATTTGTCGACGTGTCGTAACAAAATCAACAAGTCGTTCGCCTGTTTAAATGTGTTCTTTATTTTGTGTTTCATATTTTATCGATGTATCTAAAATATTAAAAGATTGGGTGGTTTGATCTTGTAGTTAGAATTCAATTTGACTTGATATTGCACATGATTTATTCAATTAAAAAATATTTCATTCCTCTATGTTGGAGAGTAACATTACTGAATTGTTATCTTCTACCATACCAAGTACCAACAATACCACAGGTCTGATAAAGTTTATTATTAACAGCTGTTAAAATAAATCACATAAAAACGACCATGGTTCAGCCAACGGGTTCGTTGGCTCTTTAAATCTTTAAATGATGTTTTCTGTATTTTTTGTCATCATATAACGATGTATCTTAAATGTAAGAGGTTGGATATGATTTGATTTTGCACAAGGAATTAAATTTGACTTGATATTTTACATACGTTTCTTCAATTAAAATATTTCATTTCTCTATGTTGGAGGGTAATGTTACTGAATTATTATCTTCTACTTCTACCTTCCATATTAATAATCCTGGAATTCAGGCACCTGTCCTGCTGTCCCTAGAAAAAACACCCGGTACGGGTAATTGTCCCAGTTTTTCTTTTAGGACGTTTTCATAATATAATCTGTTTAAACAAATCAAATGAAATCAAACCTATCTATCGATCAAATTTCTAAGTGCAAAACGGGGACCAGACCAGCCAGGGGGCGTGAAAATTAAGAACAATGAAAACGTCTTGGAGGACTGATGAATTTTGTTTTTTCTTGCATGTAATGGGTTTGTATTGTTACCAAAAAGGTATTTTCTAGTGCTTAAAACTCGTTAAAACGCACCAAACACACCCTAAGAATTGAAAATTTTTCCGGGGCTATGCGCCCCGGACCCGCATGTTGCATGGGGCGTGAAAATTGAGAACAATGAAAACTCTTGGAGGACTGATGAATTTTGTTTTTTTCTTGCATGTAATGAGTTTGTTTTCTGTTACCAAAAAGGTATTTTCTAGTGCTTAAAACTCGTTAAAACGCTCCAAACACACCCTAAGAATTGAAAAATTTTCCGGGGCTATGCGCCCCGGACCCGCATGTTACCTGGGGGGCTACCCCCCCAGACCCCCCATTCATGTGTTTATTTGTGAAGGTGGGTGGGTCCTGTAAGAGGGGGCTTGCTCCTGTTCGATTCAAGGGTTCAGCGCGCCACTGCTGACACACGATCCCGTGTCCATCAGTGCGGGGAGAGAAGCATCTCCTATATTTACATCTAAAATGGGAGTTCCACATTTGACGTGGCTTACCTGCATTACTGATTCCATGCAAGACCTCGCAGACAAAGGTAAAGGTCTCACATCTGGTAGTTTCCCTGGTTGTTAGTTGTAGGTATAGTGCCTAGATCTGAGCGGGGTGTGGGGCATTGCTTAGCCCAGTGTCCTCTACCTCCACACCGGTTGCAGGATTCGTTTGACCGAGCTCGAGGGAGTGTAGGCGCCTTACGTTTGGACAACACATCTGAAGTTGTTTGCTTGGTGGGGTAGAAAGCGAGGTCTCGTTCAAGGCAGGTATCAGGCAAAGGAGGAGGGCGGTAACACGAATTACGACAAACCAAATCCTGAATCTCTGGACCTACATCCTCTAAGTCTCTTAGTGATGTGAAGTTCCTCCCTAGCAATGCATGTCGAGTAAATGGAGTAACTTGGGCCAAGACTCTGTTCACTAGCTCCTCTTCAGACTCTGTGGATCCTAAACGCTCGCTGTAAGCTCTGATGACCCGCACAAAGGAGCCAAGGTCTTCATCAGGGTGCTGTGTCCGAGTTTCCAGTTCCATGCGCAGACGTCGTAGGCGATCCGGTTCTCCAAAGGTCCTGAGGAAATCCTGCTGAAAACCATCCCAAATGGTGTATCCCCCACGTGACATCCACCAGCGTTGCGCATCACCCACTAGCGCCACAGGAAGAATCTCCTGCAACAGCCAATGCCGATCGCGATGCACTGCAGTAGCGTACCGAGAGAGTTGCTAAAGATATTCAGCCGGTGAATTTTCATCCAAACGCCCTTCAAATATTGGTATGTCAATTTTGAGGGCACGAACCGTGGTATCCCCTATATGTTCTCGAGGAACAATGTCACAAGCCCTTGGCGACGTCGCGAGCACGGGATGCGTGAGCAACCCTGTACTATCTGCAACGGGCGACGGTGAAGCAAACTCTGGTTGCGATATCAAATAGGCGTTGATCTGCGTTGGAGACGCAAGCTCGGGTCGCACGGACGACCTTGCACCGGCAGCCTCAGACGGCAAGGTTGGTGACACAGTGGAACGCGACCGTGGCGGAACGGGAGGCGCGCCAACAGTGGTGCATTCACTCGTCGTAGCCTGCACTGGTGAAGTTTCCGCCTCACATACCATTCGCAATGCACGTACAAATCCGTCAGAATTATTAACCTGAAACCTTCCCATGGCTTGTATTAGGTCCAAAGGTACAGCGTCCTCGTCAAACCGCGGCGACACGAAAGGGTTTGATTCCATATCGACACACAACCATGCACGTAAAAATAAGAACTATTAAGTGACGAGCCCCCAATTGTTACGTCTAGGGGTAGTAAGTAACAATAATCAATGCTGATATAATTATTCAGTATTTATTTAAATTAATCTTCAGAAAATACAGAAAGAAGCGAGTTTTTGAAATGTATTTTTTCATCTTAAAATAAATAACATATTTTGATTTCTATGTGGTGTGTGGATCAAATGTTTGGAACATAAGTTGAAGAATTGTTTGAGGAGGTACGTCAAACATTATCTAAAGTTTCTTTTAATAAATGAGTTGAAAATGAGTGAATTAAAAAAAGTATTTTGAGGGGTTTTAGATTGGAAATAAAAAACAAAACACCTCATACAAGGTGTCAAGAATTTTTGAAGAGTTGAGGTCTTCTCATTTCTATTTTCACTGTTTTTAATTTACTGTCTTCTTGTTTCAACTGTGTAAATCTTTTTTTATGGCAAAAAACAAGAAACAAAAATCGCCCCTGGCATCCACAAGCCGAACGTCAACAAAGATGACTGAGGTAAACAAGCCCTCATCTGAGTTAGGCATAGGCCTAGAAAAGAAAAAGTTAAGAGTAACAAAGTCAAAAGAAATGGATAAAGGCAAATGCAAATGTGGTATTTGCAAAAATAATGAAGATACAAATACTCAAGGTAACAAGGAGGTGGCGTGGATTTTGTGTGACCAGCCCATGTGTGAAATTTGGGTTCACGCAAAATGTGCAAAAATTCAAGACGATCTTTTTCAACTACTGCAGACGCAGACGGAGACAAAAATAAAATGGTTCTGTGACAAATGTGATGAAGGATTAAAAAGTGCATTCAATAGTAGTCAAGATGTAAAACTATTAAAAACAGAAAATAACAATCTAAGAGAAGAAGCAAGTAAGCTGAAAAAGACTATAACACAGTTAAAGAGAGAGCAGGCTTTACTGCAGGCTGAAATAATTGAAAAATCAAATGAAACGGAGGTTTTCAAAACTTATCTTGAAAAGGACATAGATAAACATGTTAATCTCAACAATGAGCAAGCTAATGATGAAGGTGAAGGAGAGATAGACTTAGACATGGATCAAAGTCAAACACTCTGTCTTACGCATTTTGAACCGGAAAGCTATGCGCAAACTGTGAAAAGTTTTACCAAAACTAAAAAGCATGCTAAGTCAATTGACCTTGAAAGCATAAGTGATGTGTCTTTCCAAGATAGTGAACATATGAACACCAAAGAGATAGCTCCTGCTATCTTGATCAAATCTAAATCTCAGGATAAGCAACATAAATTACTACCAATGATAAAGAATGCTATAAATCCCAGGGATTTAAGGATCCAAGTTCAGTCTGTTAAAGAAGACAAAAATGGTAATGTTTTTGTAAGGTGTGAGGACATCAAATCAATGACCATCTTGAAACAAGAAATTAACAAGCTCAGTGAGGAGGTTACACAGTGTGATGTGACGAATAAAGCAAGGCTCGAATTCTTCGTACGTAAAGACTCGGAAATTACACCACTTCCTAAAAATGACAAAGATTTAATAAGTGATATAGTTCATCAAAACAACTTGATTAACCTACCATGCAGTGAATCGCTTAAGATTATTACAAGAAAGAACATAACCATGGGAAAAGGAGGTACCCTAGTGGTCATTGAAATGGATATAGAATTAAAACAGTACTTAATGCAAAAAAAGCGTGCCCATATTAATTGGGGTTGGGAATCCCTGGAATTAAGAAAACACATCAATGTTATTTTCTGCTACAGGTGTCAATGCTACGGTCACAAGAGCTATGAGTGTCGATCTAAATCACCAGTGTGTAAATACTGTGGTAATTATCACAAGACTAGTGAATGTACACTACGCAACCAGGCACCATTCTGCATAAACTGCTTTAAGAGCAATGAGAGGTATAATACTCACTATGATTGCCAACATACCGCTCATCATCATACGTGCTCAGTTTTCAAATCCATTCACAAGAGAATCGATGAAAGGTATCCTTAGGATACGGGTAAATATAGAGTAAATAAAGTAATGTATATAAATTGTGGGGGTCTGACTACAAGCATTGACGAGGTTCATACAATCATCAAAGACTTCAAACCAATGGCACTTTGTGTCGTGGAAACGCACATCACGGAAGACATTCTTGACAAAGAATATCAAATTGAAGGATATAAATTTGTGCAAACTAAATCGTCCAGCAGACATACAGGTGGATGTGGTATCTACATAAGAGAAGACATAAAAATTATTAAAGTTACGGAAAAAGTCTTCGAACGCAATGCGTGGTACATAAGCGCTAGACTAAAGTTTCAAAATAAATATCTACAACTTTGTGCTATATACCACTCACCATCCACTTCACACAGTGAGTTTTTAGACAACTTTACAGATTGGCTCGAAACAATAGTAGTTAAAAGAGAAGATATAGTCATCACAGGAGATTTTAATATTGATATGAATAAACAATCGTTCTACTCGAAAAAACTTAGTAATGTGATACAAATTAGTGACCTGAAAGTGGTAAATAAGTTTACAACAAGAACAACAATTAACTCTAGTACCCAAATTGATCTCATACTCAGCAATATTGTAAATATAGAAAGTAAAACAGTTGATAATTATAAGGTTGCAGACCACGATACGATTGTCTGTACTTATTTAATGCCAAAGCAAACTTATACAAGTGATAACAAAAATCAAACTACAGTGAAAGAAGTCAAACTTTATAAAAGAATGGACTATATGGAATTAAATTCAATGTGTCAAGAAATTAAACTTAAACTTGATACACAATGTACAAACTACGAGCAATGCGCTTCTAACTTTATAACTGATATAAAAGACTGCATAAATAGCATCGTTCCGAAAAAAATTATTAGAAAAAAGAGCATGAACATAAAGCCATGGATGAATAATCAAGACATTTTTGATTGTCGTAACCAACGAAATCAACTATGGAGAAAGTGTAAATTTAGCGTTTCAATATCGAACAATGAAGAAAATCAAAGACAGAATCAACAAAATTGGAGAGATTACAACAAAGCTAGAAATCAGTATACAAATGTTAGACGAAGAACGGAGAGACAATACATGGAGGGAAAAATTGATGAATGTAAAGGAAACCCTAAACAAATGTGGTTAACTTTGAAACATATTATAAGCTCAAAAGATAAAGTAAAAAAAGATATATTCAAAAATGTTACATTCGAAAACAATAACCCACTTACCACAGTGGCAAATAAACTAAATGTGTTTCTAGTAAAAAGTATTCAAGAACTTGAACAGTCGATCCCAGAAGTACCAAATTTTGATTTATACAAAAAAGTTAAAGAAATTACTCCAAATAGTTCATCACTTACGGAATATAAGCTCATGACAGCACAAGACTTAAAGAGAATTGTAATAAACCTTAAGATAGCTGGTACAGGTGATGAGATATCAGTTGAAACTTTCAAGAAAATACTGCCAAGCATTGGTGAAAATGTCCTTAAAATTATTAATGCATCAATAAAAACAAGTACAGTTCCATCAAGCTGGAAAAAATCAACAATAATTGGAATACCAAAGATAGATAATCCAAAACTGCCTAAAGACATTAGACCTATCAATATTTTACCTCTTTACGAGAAGATTTTAGAAATTTGGATACATGAACAGCTATCTGATTATTTTGAAGAAAATCTTTTACTTTATGTGAAACAATTTGGTTTTCGAAGACATCGATCAACAGAAACTGCGTTGCAGTGGATTTTCTCTCAATGGAGAAAATGCACTTAACGATAAGAAATTTGTTGTAGCCGTATCATTGGACTTACAACGTGCTTTTGAAACAGTATCTAGGCCAATCCTTATACAAAAACTCATGCACTACGGAGTTACGGGAGATGCTCTGAAGTGGCTTGAAAACTATATGCAAGACAGAACACAAGTTATAAATATTGATGGCGAATTATCAGACCCTATACAAAATAATATTGGTGTTCAGCAGGGTTCAGTACTTGCAGCTTTGCTCTATATCATTTATATAAATGATATAGGAAATTTCGTCACAAACTGTATAGTGGTGATGTATGCCGATGATACCCTTGTGTATATCATCTCTGACAAACTAAACGAAGCAATACAAATGTTAAATTATGATCTGCAAATCATCATGACATTTTTTAAAGCTAATAAATTGAAATGTCACCCAGATAAAACAAATTGCATACTGATAACTAGCTCAGCTGTAATGAGAGACCAACTACTAAAAAATAATATCAGCAAAGTAAACATCGAAGGAAAAAATTTTGTTTTTCAAGACTATTTTAAGTACTTAGGAGTCATGGTAGACTATTTACTTACTTTCAAAGAACATATCAGTTACATCTCCAAGAAACTTGCTACAAAAATTGGGTTTATGCGAAGAAATTGTTGGAAATTGTCAAAGTGGGTGCGTCGACTAGTTTATAACACCATTGTAGCTCCACATTTTCACTATTGTCCTACCATTCTTATGGACATAAATAAAAGTGACCTTGATATTCTCCAAAAACTTCAAAACAAAGGCATGAGGGCAACTCTTCAATGTCACAGACTAACACACAGAATGGACATGCTCGAGGAACTTCAGTGGCTTAGTGTTGAACAATTAATCAACTACAAAGTTTTATGTTTCATTCATGAAGTGATGTGCAACCAAGAGTACTCATACTTCTCAGAATTCTACAAACACAATAATGATTTGCATGATCATCATACTAGATCTGCTCAAGATTTTTACATGCCTACTCAAAATAAGTGCTGTGGGCAAAAATCCCTGTTTGTAAATGGATTAAAAAAATTCAATGAGTTACCTAAAAATCTAAAATGTTGGTGGGTAAAAAAACAAATTTCAAAAGTGCTATACAACAATGGGTGCAAATTAAGTTTCCACTTGTCTAAAGAATAAATATCAAGTTATGTTCAACCAGAAAAAAATAGCAGAGTCTAGCTGCTAAAAAGAAGATTTTACTACTACCAGAGTCGATAAAGAAGTTTCCCCGTTGGGGAGGTCCTCCAACTCCCTATACCGCCCTGGGTTAAATAAAAAGTCGGTTTTTGGCGTTGGGAATCTAACGTTCCGCGCGACTCTGTGTGACGATTGATGGAACTACTTCAATAAAACTACGTCACTTTTCTACTAGTAGTTAACAGTCGATGACGACGAATGGCGTGAAACGTCAAAATATTAAATACGATCGAATGTTGGCGAATGTTTTGGCATAAAGCAAACTCTCTTTATTAATGAGGATATTTCTGATGGAGTAGACCTAAGCTTAGGAGCTAGGCCGACAATATGTATTGTTCAAGATTTCGATTTGAGTGCCTAGGGCGTACTTACGTCTGAAAACTGTATTGTGGCCTTGGGCCTAGGCTACACTTACGTCCGTTAGGCTTGAACAAGGCATATCTCAAATTATTTCGCACGAAAATGTCACTGACGCCTGCGCAACACTTTAAAGTACAATAATAAATCAAAAGTAAATCGTTTTAAAAGACTAGGGCCCAGGGCTAATATGATTGAAATGAAATTGAAGTTTGACGTTTCGTCTGTTGTTTGTTGATTTCAGCGTCACTGCACATCGATAATCTACTGACCGTATTTAGCGTGCAGTGCTTTTATTAGTTTCACATTGGAGCCGCTCTCAGCGCGCAGGACGTTAGATTCCGTGGATTCCGTTTTTACTTGGGAGTCCCCCAAAGGGGAAACTTCTTTATCGACTCTGCTACTACGGCAATCGACAATCCAATAACACCTTCTTCTGTTTTTCCCACCGCTTGCTTAGGCTGTCTCCCGAAGGGGATTCCAATGCCTCCTAGATACTCCCTCCAACTTGACTATACACACATTGACCTGACTAGGGCAAGTTAGGTTATACCTAACAGTTCATTCAAGTAAGTTAGTTAGTTATTGGGGTTTTAGGGCACAAAACAGTAAAGTTATCAGTGCCCATTTAGTTCCTACCCAACTCTGCTGGCAAGTTACCCAGAAAAACATAGAAGCAGTTATATGGATATCACTATTATTTAACCGAGTCCGAAGTTATCCAGAAAAACATAAAAGACAGTTACTATATGGATAGGGGTGTGCAAATCCACGAAATTTGGATTCGAGTCAATTTTAGCAGATTCGAGTTTTCAAAGTATTCAAAACTTTTAATTTACCGCCGTTTTCAAGCGTGTATCAGCCGCGAATTAGGTCATGAAATTTTAAACAAAGCTTTTCTTCAAAGTTTTGGTGGAGGTGCTGGGTAGGTAGACAAAATTAAATTAATCCTGGGCTCCTGGCTGGTTCATAATATGGTGGAGGTGCCAGGTCATAAAACGCAATTGTGAGATCGTAATAATTCGAGAAAAAAAGGGAAAAACACTAGAGCACCCAAGGGTCGAACCCGCGAACTTTTTTTTCGGGGGTATGATAGGGAAATCATGCAAGGGGTAGGGTTTTCCCCAACATATATCCCGCCCTAACACAAAGAAATAATGTTCGGGGCCACAGTGTATCAAAAAAAAAAATATAAATATACTTTTAAATTTTTTTCCAAAAAGTAAAAATGAGGAATGAGGGAAAAAAAGGGGACTGTTAATTGCGAAACCAATCACTAAACACAGTGTGCTGAGTCTGCACTTTGTGGTTTCGAACGCATGTTCTGGGGAGAATAGGCTTTAATACGGGGATTTTTTTTCGGGAAATTTTTTATTTTGCAAAACATTTAAAGGTGGGGGGAACATTAAAACGTTTAAATTTTTTTTGGTAAAATAAACTTTTTTATTGACCTATTGGTGGTCTAGCGGGGTCCTGAGTCCTGACACGTCAAACTAGTAAATCTAATAAAAATTTAAATACCCAATATAAAATCATTATGACAGTTTTAAATATTTAGTCCAGTAGTCCCATCGGGACCTACATCTTTTGTAATTTAGGCCTTCAGTTAAATAATTGGCCCGGGACAAACATTTAAAGGGGCCTACGCCCCCATACAAGTGTTAGTATTTAAATGTGAAAATTTAAATGACTTTCGCGGAGCTTTAAGGCTGTGATTTTTTATTACTGAGTGTAAAATCAATCGTAAGGTCAGCCTTACGAATTTTGAATATTCGTCGACGGTCATCGCGAACCACCCAACTATATGCTAATAGTTTAAAATACACTGTGCATTGTGGCGAAGTGGTAGCGCGTTTGAGTTCTATGCAAAAGGTCGTCAGTTCAAATTGATGTTCGGTCGTTTTTTTTTATTGTTCTATTTAGACATATGTTTTTCAGCAAATGATTTCATTACATTCGGCCTCGTCGCGGACGCATTTCTACGTCAAAGATAATAAAAGTGTTATGTGAAGTGAATCGCACTTCATGAACATAACACAAATGGCGTCTTAATTATTACGATGTGAAATAGTTTGTCAATGCATTTTTCGAAAGTGCAACTGACCGTAGGCCCTATACGCATTCATATTGGTGTGTATGTTTTTTCCCCTAAATTCGTTTTGGAAATAGTAAAAAGTGGTGTTATGTTTTTTATTGTATTTTCGCATTTCTCGCATTGCAATCCAAATAAAATCCATAGTAAATTGCAATAATACGTGCATAAGTCACCCCAGTTTTTATCTCGCATATACCACCTAGTGATTGCTCCTGCAGAAGTTAGAAAAAGTGGAAACACAATACTAGCACTATTAATTCAGAAGAAATCATTTTTTTTAATATTGCAAGTATTGTTTTCGTTTTAGCTTGTTTTTATCAGCAACTTTTTAGTGAAAAGTGACTAAGAAGTAGTAAGAATGGAATTAACTGTGTGACATTCACAGTCTGGTGGTCCATCTAGACCTATTTTTTTTGACAATAATAGCATAATATGCTTTTGTTTTAATTTTAATATCTCTATCCTTTAAGGGAAATTCACAAAACTGAATATCGAAGGGTTTCTTTAAAACTGTCCTTTATCGTGTAGAATTATAATTTAGGTACTTTTTCGGGGGGTTTAATTGGGATAATTGCAAGTTTAGAAATCAAGCAAATTAAGGTGTTAACGGGGGGTTTCAAGGATAAAAAGTACTCAATTGTGCGTTTGGCAAAACTAGAATCAGGTCTTTAGTTGGAGTCGATTATTAAGAAAAAAAAAAGTTATGATTTTAGGGTTGCATTGGAAAGGGGGGGGGGTTTTTTTAACTTTGGGAATTAGCTGAGATGCTTGACGGGCACACAATCGGGCGTCGCCAGTGAACGTGACTAGCGAGATTGTTGCAATGGCGTTTTGGGGGGTAGAAACCCCAAAAGATTTTAAAGGGCTGACCAAGAGTCTCTTGAGTATGTGTGAAGCCATAACGGAAAGGTAGGGTAGGCTGAAGGGGACTCCTTAGGAGTGGGGAGACGGGGGGTAAAACTGACCTGCCATCTTAAAAAAACCCCCCACAGAGCAGAAGAGCAGTAGTCAAGGGATGAGGGGGAGTGAGTGTCGGGGGTCGGTGGGTTGGACCTTGGGTCTAAGAACAGTCTCCGCGAGGGGGAGTAGCGATTCTGTCACTGGGTGCGATGGAGTTGTTTTGATTTATTTTATGGGATCCAGGCCTGAGGGGAAAACGCCGAATTTTATCAGTAAAAGCGGAAGAGTTTTAAGTGTGTCATTTGGGGATATAATGTGAATGTTTTACTAGAAGGAATTTTATAAGATGGGTTTCGATGGTTATTTGAAATTTTTTATTTTGTTAGAAGTCGTGAAGTGGTTTTTTTTTTTTTTAATTTATGAAAAACTTTATAAAGTGTACGCCCCGAGATCCGAGATTTTCCGCGCACGCGCACGCGGATCCCGCCCCTGCGTGATCACTCCCCCCATCAAAAAACCAGCGACATTTCCGTCACACACATTTTGATCGCGTCTCCTCGTGATTAACTCCCCCCAAAAGAACCCGATAGTTCCGCACACACAGTTGATCCGCGTTCCTGCGAAATCACTCCCCCCATCAAACACGTGAAATTTTCATCACACACATTTATCGCGTCCCCTGCGTGATCATCCCCCATCAAGAACCACGACTATTCAGTCACACACTTTTGACCCGGTTCCCTGCTGATCACCCCCCCCATCAAGAGCACGTGACTAGTTCAGTCACACACAGTTGATCCGCGTCTCCGGTGTCTTCCCCCCATCAAGACACGTGACTAGTTCAGTACACCAGTTGTTTCCCTTTCCCCTGCGTATCTTTCCCCATCAAGATCACGTGACTATTTCAGTAAACACACGTTGCCGTGTCCCTGCGTGATCATTCCCCCATCAAGGAAACGTACTGTTCGTCACACACATTTTTGATCCGCGTCCTGGGATCATTCCCCCCCAAAAAAACCAGCGACTAGTTCAGTTACACACAGTTATCCCGTCTCCTGTGTGATCCTTCCCCCCCATCAAAAACCCGCGACTATTTTCATACACACATTTGATCCGCGTCTCCTGCGTGCTCATTCCCCCCATCAAGAACCAAAAAAAATTCAGTAAAACCCACAGTTGACCGCGTCTCCTGCTGATCAATCCCCCCATAAAAGAACCAGCGATATTCCGTCACACCAGTTGATCCGCGTCTCCTGCGTGATCATTCCCCCCACCAAGATCACGTGACTAGTTCAGTCACCCACAGTTGATCCGCGTTCCTGCGTGATAAACCCCCCCCATCAAGATCACGTGACTTTTTTTCAGTAAAACGTTGATCCGCGTCTCCCTGGTGATCACCCCCCCCATCAAGAACCAGCGACTATTTTCCGTCACACACATTTGATCCGCGCTCCGCGGATCACTCCCCCATAAAGAGACGGGACTATTCAGTCACACACTTTGACCCCTTCTCCTGCGTGACACTCCCCCCATCAAAAACCAGCGACTAGTTCAGTCACACACATTTGACGCGTCCCCTCGTGATCTTTCCCCCATCAAGAACCGGACTGTTCAGTCACACACAGTTGATCCGCGTCTCCTCGTGATCATTCCCCCCACAAGAGCAGTACTAGTTCAGTCCACACATTGATCCGCGTCCCTGCTGATCTTTCCCCCATCAAAAATCACGTGCTATTTCCCCCCCATCCACCATTTGACCGTGTCTCCTGCGTGATCATTCCCCCATCAAAGCCGGATATTCAGTCACCACAGTTAAATCCGCGTTTTTCCTGCGGATCATTCCCCCACAAGAACCCAAGACAGTTCAGTCCACACAGTTTTTCCGCGTTCCTCGTAAAATCTTCCCCCCCAAAAAAAAAACCACAAATTTCAGTTCACACGTTGACCCGCTTTCCCCCTGTGTGATCACTCCCCCCACAAGAACCAGCGACTATTTTCATTTTAAACATTGATCCGCGTCTCCTGCTGATCTTTCCCCCCCATAAAGAACCAGAGACTATTCAGTCCACACAGTTGACCCGGTCTCCTGCGTGATCATTCCCCCCACAAAAACCAGGACTATTTCAGTCACCACTTTGATCCGTGTCTCCGGTGTCAACCCCTCCATCAAGAACCGCGATATTTCGTTACACACATTTTGATCCCTCTCCTGCGTGATCTTCCCCCCATCAAGATCACTGACTATTTCAGTCACACACAGTGACCGCTCCCCTGCGTGAAAACCCCCCCATCAAGATCACGTGACTGTTCATCCACACATTTGCCCGTCTCCTGGGGGATCACCCCCCCTCAAGAACCCGACTGTTCATAAAACCCACTTTTGATCCGGTCCCTGCGTGATCCCTCCCCCCATCAAAACCAGGACTATTTCCCGTCACACCAGTTGATCCGCGTCTCCTGCGTATCATTCCCCCATCAAGACACGTGACTATTCATCACAACATTTGATCCGCGTCTCCGCGTGATCAACCCCCCCCCATCAAGATCACGTACTAGTTCAGTCACACCGTTAACCGCGTCCCTGTGTATCATCCCCCCATAAGAACCAGCGACTAGTTCCGTCAACACATTGACCCGCTTTCCCCTGCGTGATAACTCCCCCCAAAGATCCGTGATAGTTCAGTCACACACATTTTCCCGCGTTTTCCTGTGTGATCACTCCCCCTCAAAAAACCAGCGACATTCCTTTAAACCCCACTTTTGTCCGCTCTCCCCTGCTATCATTCCCCCAAAGACACGTGACTAGTTCAGTCACACACATTTTGATCCGCGTCTCCTGCGTGATCACCCCCCCCATCAAGGCACGTGACTAGTTCATTTCACCAATTGACCCGCGCTCCTGTGTGATCACCCCCCCACTCAAGAACCAGCGACTAGTTCAGTCACCCACAGTTGATCCGCGTCCCCCTGCGTAAACATTCCCCCCATAAAAAACCCAGCGACTATTTCAGTCAACACAGTTTGATCCGGTTTCCCTGGGGCCCCCCTTTTTCCCCCCCCATAAAGAACCAGCGACTAGTTCAGTCACAACGTTGACCGCGTCTCCTGCGTGATACCCCCCCATAAAAAACCAGCGACTATTTCCCGCACACACAGTTGACCCGTGTCTCTGTGCGACATCCCCCCATAAGAGCACGTGACTATTTTGTCCCACAGTTACCGTGTTCCGGGTGATCCCCTCCCCCATAAAGAACCAGCGACTAGTTCGTCAAAACATTTGATCCGCGTCTCCTGTGGATCACTCCCCCCATAAAGAACCAGCGCTAGTTCCGTCACACACAGTTGATCCGTGTCTCCTGCGTGATCTTTCCCCCCCATAAAGAGCAGTGATATTCAGACACACAGTTGACCCGGGTTTTCCTGCGCGATCTTTCCCCCCCATAAAGAGCACGGGACTATTTTCAGTCCCGCATTTGATCCGCGTCTCCTGCGCGATCCTCCCCCCCATCAAGAACCCAGCGACTATTTCCCGTCCACACTTTGATCCGCGTTCCTGCGCGATCTTTTCCCCCCCATCAAGAGCACGTGGACAGTTCAGTCACACACTTTTGACCCGCGTCCCTGCGCGATCACCCCCCCCTCAAAAACCAGCGACTATTTCCGCACACACAGTTGATCCGCGTCTCCTGCGTGATCTTCCCCCCCTCAAAAACCCACGTGACTATTTCGTCACACACATTTGATCCGCGTCTCCTGCGTGATCTTTTCCCCCCATCAAGAACCGTGATATTCAGCACCCCACAGTTATCCGGTCCCCTGCGTGATCATTCCCCCCACAAGAGCGCGTGATAGTTCAGTCACCACGTTGACCCGGTTTCCCCTGTGGATCACTCCCCCATAAAAGAACACGTGATATTTCGTCCCACAGTTGATCCGGTTCCTGGTGTCACTCCCGCCATCAAGCCACGATTTTTCGTCACACACAGTGACCGCGTCTCCTGCGTGATAAATCCCCCTCAAAAACCACACTATTCCGTCCACACAGTTGACCCGCGTCCCCTGCGTGATCATTCCCCCCATCCAAGGCACTGACTATTCAGCCCCCCACACCCCAGTTGACCCGCGTCCCCTGCGTGACACCCCCCCATCAAGATCACGTGACTAGTTCATCACACACAGTTGACCCGGGTTCTCCTGGTGATCACTCCCCCCATCAAAAACCAGCGTATTCCGTCAACACGTTGATCCGCGTTCCTGTGTGATCATCCCCCCATCAAAAACCCAGCGACAGTTCGTCACACACAGTTTGTCCGGGTTTCCCCTGTGTGATCCCCCCCATCAAGAACCAGTGACTAGTTCAGTCACACAAGTTGATCCGTGTCTCCTGGTGACTTTCCCCCCCATAAAGACACTTTGATAGTTCGTCACACAAGTTGATCCGCGTCTCCTGCGGATCACCCCCCCCATCAAAAACCCGCGACTAGTTCAGTCACACAAGTGCCCGGTTCCTGCGTGATCATCCCCCACAGAACCAGCGACTAGTTCAGCACACCAGTGATCCGGTTCCTGCGTGATCATTCCCCCCATAAAGATCACGTGACTATTTCGTACACACATTTGACCCGCGTTCCTGCTGATCAACCCCCCCCCTTTCAAGATCACGGATAGTTAGTCCAAACCATTTTGATCTGGTCCCTGTGTGTCACTCCCCCCATCAAGAACCAGGACTAGTTCCGTCAACACATTTGATCCCGTTCCTGCGTGATCATTCCCCCATAAAGAGACGTGAGAGTTCAGTCACCCACAGTTGATCCGCGTCTCCTGCTGATCTTTCCCCCCCATCAAAAACCAGCGACTATTTCAGTCACACAAGTTGACCGCGTCTCCTGCGTAAACATTCCCCCCAAAAAGAACCGCGACTATTCTCACACACATTTGACCCTGTCCCCTGCGCGTCACTCCCCCCATAAGAGCACTGACTAGTTCAGTCCACAAGTTGACCCGGGTTTTCCCCCTGCGTGATCCTCCCCCCATAAAGAACCAGCGACATTCAGTAAAAACACAGTTGATCCGCGTCTCCGTGTGATCACTCCCCCCATCAAAAAACCAGCGACTAGTTCCGTCCACACATTTGACCCGTGTCTCCTGCGTGACTTCCCCCTCAAAGCCGTGACTATTCATCACACACAGTTGACCCCGCGTTTCCTGGCGATCTTTCCCCCCCATAAAGAGCAGGACTATTTTCAGTAAACACCATTTGATCCGCGTCCCTGCGCGACACTCCCCCCATAAAAACCCACGACTATTCCGTCCACAAGTTGATCCGCGTCCCTGCGCGATCACCCCCCCCTCAAGAACCAACGACTATTCCGTCACACACATTACCCGGTCCCCTGCGGATCTTCCCCCATCAAGAACCACGACTATTTCAGTCACAACAGTTATCCGCGTCCCGCGTGATCTTTTCCCCCATAAGAACCAGCGACTTTTTCGTCACACACGTTGACCCGGTTCCTGCGTGATCTTTTCCCCCTATCAGATCACGTGACAGTTCGTCACAACAGTTGATCCGCGTCCCCTGCGTGATCATTCCCCCATCAAGAGCACGTGACTAGTTCTGTCCACACATTTTGATCCGCGTCTCCTGGTGATCACCCCCCCCCTCAAGAACCAGCGACAGTTCATCACAACATTTTGACCGCGTCTCCTGCGTGATCAACCCCCCCCATCAAAAAGCGAGCGCCTAGTTCCGTCGCACACATTTGATCGCGTCTCCTGCGTGATCTTTCCCCCCTAAAGAGCACGGCTATTCGTCAACACGTTGATCCGCGTCCCTGCGGATCACCCCCCCCCCATAAAGATCACGTGACTATTTTCAGTCACACACAGTTGATCCGTGTCTCCTGCTGATCATTCCCCCCACAAGATCACGGGAAATTTCCGCCACCATTTTGACCCGTGTCTCCGCGGATTTTCCCCCCCCACAAGATACGTGACAGTTCAGTCAACACAGTTGATCCTGTCCCCTGCTTGATCTTTCCCCCATCAAATCACGTGCTATTTCATCCACACAGTTGACCCGCGTCCCTGCGTGATCACTCCCCCCATCAAGAACCCGACTAGTTCAGTCACACACAGTTGATCCGCGTCTCCTGCGTGATCTTTCCCCCCCATAAAGAGCCGGGGACTAGTTCTCACACACATTTTATCCGGTCTCCGCGTGATCACCCCCTCAAGAACCAGCGCTGTTCAGTCCCACCATTTGATCCGCTTTTTCCTGCGTGATCACTCCCCCATCAAGAACCACGACTAGTTAAATCACACACAGTTGACCCGCGTTCCTGCGTGATCACCCCCCCCATCAAGAGCCGTGCTTTTCCGTCACACCAGTTGACCGCGCTCCTGGTGATCTTTCCCCTATAAAAAAACCAGCGACTAGTTCAGTAAACCCACATTTGATCCGGTCTCCTGCGTGATCAACTCCCCCATCAAGGCACTGACTATTCAGTCACACACCGTTTTTCCGCGTCTCCTGCGTGATCACCCCCCCCATCAAGCCCCGCGCTAGTTCGTCAACACATTTGACCCCGCTTTCCCCTGCGTGTCATTCCCCCATAAGAACCGCGACTAGTTCACCCCACAGTTGATCCGCGTCTCCGCGGGGATCACTCCCCCCTCAAGAGCACGTGACTATTTCATACACACAGTTGATCCGCGTTCCGCGTGTCACTCCCCCCATCAAGAAACAGCGACTAGTTCCGTCACCAAGTTGATCCGTGTCCCCTGGTGATCACCCCCCCCATAAAAACCAGCGACAGTTCCTTTACACACATTGATCCGCGTCTCCTGCGTGATCACTCACCCCATCAAGAACCAGCGACTAGTTCCGTCACACACTTTTTACCCGCGCTCCGCGGATACTCCCCCCATCAAGAACCAGCGACTAGTTCCGAACACCAGTTGACCGTGTCTCCTGGTGATCTTTCCCCCCCAAATCAAGATCACGGACTAGTCAGTCACACACTTTGATCCCTTCCTGCGTGATCCTCCCCCCTCAAGACACGTGACATTCCGTCAACACAGTTGACCCGCGTCTCCTGGTGATCTTTCCCCCCCATAAGAACCGCGAAATTCGTCACACACAGTTGATCCGCTTTCCCCTGCTTGATCACTCCCCCCACAAAAACCCACGACTATTTCCGTCACACACAGTTGATCCGCTCTCCTGCGTGATCATCCCCCCTCAGGAACCAGCGACAGTTCCGTCACACAAGTTGATCCGCGTCTCCGGGATCACCCCCCCCCATCAAGAACCACACTATTTTCCGTTCAACACATTTGATCCGTGTCTCCTGCGTGATCATTCCCCCCCCAAAAGAGCACGTGATAGTTCAGTCACCACATTTGATCCGCGTCCCTGCGTGATCACCCCCCCCATAAAAAAAACCAGCGACTAGTTCCGTCACACACTTTTGATCCCTTTCCCCGCGTGATCACTCCCCCCATCAAAAAACCAGGGGTGTTAGTACACACAGTTGATCCGGTCTCCTGCGTGATAAATTCCCCCCCATAAAGAACCAGCGACTTTTCCGTCACACAATTTTGATCCGCGTCTCCTGCGTGATCACCCCCCCCATCAAAAAACCAGCGATTTCCGTCCACACAGTTGACCCGGTCCCCTGCGCGATCACTCCCCCCATCAAGAACCAGGACTAGTTCCGTCACACACATTGACCCCGTGTCTCCGCGTGATAAAACCCCCCCATCAAAAACCCCAGCGATATTTCCCCGCCCACCGTAACCCCGCGTCTCCTCTGATCACTCCCCCCATCAAGAACCACGACATTCCGTCAAACAGTTGATCGCGTCTCCTGCGGATCATTCCCCCCATCAAAACCCCAGCGACTAGTTCCGTCACACACAGTTGTCCGTGTCTCCTGCGTGATAAACCCCCCATAAAGAACCAGCGACTAGTCATTACCCCAATTTGTCCGCGTCTCCTGCGTGATCACCCCCCCATCAAAACCAGCGACTTTCGGGCACACACAGTTGACCCGCGTCCCCTGCGTGACCACCCCCCCCACAAGAGCACGTGACTGTTCGTCAACACATTTGATCCCCTTCCGCATGATAAACTCCCCCCATCAAATCAGTGACAGTTCAGTCCCCACAGTCGATCCGCGTCCCGCCGATCACTCCCCCCATCAAAAACCCCGGACTATTTCAGTCACACACATTTTGATCCGTTCCCTCGCGATCACTCCCCCCATCAAGAACCCAGCGACTATTTCCGTCACACACAGTTGATCCGCGTCTCCTGGTGATCTTTCCCCCCCTCAAGAACCAGCGCTAGCCCGTACACACAGTTGATCCGCGTCTCCCGTGATCTTTCCCCCCACAAGAGACGTGACTAGTTCAGTCACCCACAGTTGATCCGCGTCCCCTGCGTGATCATTCCCCCAAAAGAGCACGTGACTTTCAGTCACACACGTTGATCCCGTCTCCTGCGGACTTCCCCCCATCAAAAACCCGGACTATTCTCACACACATTGATCCGCGTCTTCCTGCTATCACTCCCCCCATCAAAAACCGCGCTAGTTCACACACACAGTTGATCCGCGTCCTGCGTAAATTTTCCCCCCATCAAGAGCACGTGACTAGTTCAGCCATCATTGTCCGCGCTCCTGGTGATCAACCCCCCCCCTCAAAAACCAGCGACATTAGTCACACACATTTGATCCGCGTTCCCGTGATCATCCCCCCATAAAGAACCACGACTAGTTCGTCACACACAGTTGATCCGCGCCTGCGTGATAAGGGCCCCCCATAAAAAACCAGCGACTATTCCGTCACACACAGTGACCCGCGTCCCTGCGGGATCATTCCCCCCATAAAGAGCACGGACTAGTTCACACACACAGTTGATCCTGTTCCGTGTGATAAACCCCCCCCATCAGCCAGCGCTGTTCCGTCACACCATTTGACCCGCGCCCCTGCGTGATCAACCCCCCCCATAAAGAACCCAGCGACTTTTTCAGTCACACACAGTTGACCCGGTCTCCTGCGTGATCATTCCCCCATCAAGAGCACGTGACTAGTTCAGTCACACACAGTTGATCCGTGCTCCACGGCTTTTCCCTCCATAAAGAGCAGTAATAGTTCAGTCACACACAGTTGACCCGGGCCCTGCGTGATCACTCCCCCCCAAAAAAGAACCACGATATTTCCGTCAACACATTAAACCCGTCTCCTGCGTGATCATCCCCCCTCAAAAACCCGCACTAGTTCCGTCACAACATTTGATCCGCGCTCCTGGTGATCTTTCCCCCCCAAAAGAACCACGACTGTTCCGTCACACACTTGTCCGCTCCCTGCGTGATCAACGGGCCCCATCAAGAACAGCGCTAGTTCCGTCACACACAGTTGATCCGCGTCTCTGCGTGATCATTCCCCCCATCAAGAGCACGTGATAGTTCAGTCACCACATTTTGATCCGCGTCCCCTGCGTGATAACCCCCCCCCTATAAAGAACCACGACTAGTTCGTTACACACAGTTGATCGTGTCCCCTGCCATCACCCCCCCATAAAGAACCACGATAGTTCAGTCCACCAGTGATCCGCGTCTCCTGCGTGACACCCCCCCCCATCAAGACACGTGACTGTTAGTCCCACACAGTTGATCCGCGTCCCTGCGGATCTTTCCCCCCCATCAAGAGCACGTGACTATTTGTCACACCAGTTATTCGGTCTCCTGGTGATAAAACTCCCCCACAAGAACCAGCGATAGTTCAGTCACACACTTATCCGCTCTCCTGCGTGACTTTCCCCCCCATCAAGAGCACTGCTAGTTCAGTCACAACATTTGATCCGGTCCCTGGGATCATTCCCCCTCAAGAGCACGAAACTAGTTAGTCACACACGTTGACGCTCTCCTGCGTGATCACTCCCCCACAAAAACCCAGCGACATTTCCCGTACAAAATTTTGATCCGCGTCTCCTGCGTGATCTTTCCCCCCCATCAAGAACAGCGACTAGTTCCGCACACAAGTTATCCGCTTTTTTCCGCGTGATAAAATGGCCCCATCAAGAACCCCGACTATTTCCCTCACACACAGTTGATCCGCGTCCCTGCGTGATCACCCCCCCCATCAAGAACAGCATAGTTCCGTCACACACAGTTGACGCGTCTCCGGGTGACACTCCCCCCCATCAAAAACCCAGCGACTATTTCCGTCACAAAACAGTTGCCCGGTCTCCTCGTGATCATTCCCCACAAAAAACAGGATATTTCCGTCACACACAGTGATCCGCGTCCCCTGCGTGTTTCAACGGGCCCCCATCAAAACCAGCGACTAGTTCCGTCCCCCACAGTTGATCTGCGTCTCCTGCGTGATCATTCCCCCCTCAAGAGCAGTGATAGTTCACCACAAGTTGATCCGGTCTCCTGCGTGATAAAACCCCCCCCCATAAAACACGATAGTTCGTTACACACAGTTGACCCGGCTCCTGCGCGATCACTCCCCCATCAAAAAACCAGCGACTTTTTCAGTCACACACGTTGATCCGGTCTCCGCGGATCAACCCCCCCCTCAAGAGCCGTGACTTTCAGTCAACACTTTGATCCGGCTCCTGCGTGTCCCCCCCCCAAAAAAGAACCCGACTATTTTCAGTCACACACAGTGACCCCGGTCTCCTCGTGATCAACTCCCCCCATCAAAACCCAGCGATATTCAGTCACACACAGTTGACCCGCGTTTTTCCCTGCGGATCATTCCCCCCTCAAGAGCCGGATATTCAGTCCACACAGTTGATCCGGTCCCCTGTGTGATAAACCCCCCCCATCAAAAAACCAGGACTAGTTCCGACACACAGTGACCCGCGTCTCCTGCGTGATCTTTCCCCCCCACAAGACCAGCGATATTCAGGCAACACATTTTGATCCGCGTCTCCTGCGTGATACTCCCCCCATCAAAAACCCACGACTAGTTCCGTCACACACAGTTGATCCGTGTCCCCGCGGATCACCCCCCCCACAAGAACCAGCACTAGTTCAGTCCACACAGTTGATCCGGTCCCCTGCGTGATCTTTTCCTTCCATAAAGAGCCGTGACTATTTCAGCACACACAGTTGTCCGCGCCCCTTTGCGGATCATTCCCCCCATAAAGAACACGACATTTTCAGTCAACACATTTGATCCCTCTCTGCGTGATCATTCCCCCCATCAAGATCTCGTGACTAGTTCAGTCACACCCGTTATCCGGTCTCCTGCCGATCACTCCCCCCTAAAAGAACGCGACTTTTTCCGTCACACACATTTGACCGCGTCTCCTCGTGATCTTTCCCCCCAAAAAACCCAGCGCTAGTTCAGTCAACCATTTGACCCGCGTTCCTGCTGATCACCCCCCCATCAAGATCAGGGAAAGTTCAGCACAACAGTTGATCCGTGTCTCCTGCGCGATCACTCCCCCCATCAAGAACCAGCGACTAGTTCAGTCACACACAGTTGATCCGCGTCTCCTGCGTGATCAACTCCCCCCATCAAGAGCACGTCCCTACTGGAAAAAACTATAGAAACCTATAGACACCCTATAGAATTTGTATATGTTCCTGTAGGTTGCATAGGTGTGTATATGATGAATAGGAATCCTATAGGTGTAATTTGTAACTTATAAAAACATACAGGGTTATATGTTCCTGTAGGTATAGTATTTAATAGGACTGTATAGGAAAACATAAGACACTGAAATGCTAGGTGAAAAAAATCCTACAGGAACACATAAAATTCAATATGATTCTATAGGTTCCTGTAGACCGATATGTTTCAGTAGGTTTCTATACTTATAATAATTTATCGAAAGCTATAGGTTCCTGTAAGAATAAGGAATCTATATGTTTCAGTAGGTTTCTATACGTATGATGATTTATCTGAGGCTATAGGTTCCTGTAAGAATAAGGAATTTATAAGTTTCAGTAGGTTTCTATACGTATAATAATTATCTGAGGCTATAGGTTCCTGTAAGAATAAGGAATCTATATGTTTCAGTAGGTTTCTATACGTATAATAATTTATCGGAAGCTTTAGGTTCATGTATGCATGAGGAACCTATATGTTTTAGTAGGCATCTATATGCATAATTATATATACGAGGCTATAGGTTCCTGTAATAATAAGGAACCTATATGTTTCAGTAGGTTTCTATACGTGTAATAATTTATCTGAGACTATAGGTTCCTGTATGTATGAGGAACCTGTATGTTCCAGTAGGTATTTATATGCATAATCATATTTAAGAGGCTATAGGTTCCTGAAATTATAAGGAACCTATATGTTTACAGTAGGCATCTATATGTATAATTATATATACGAGACTATAGGTTCCTGTAAGAATCAAAAACCTATATGTTTCAGTAGGTATCTATATGTATAATTATATATACGAGGCTATAGGTTCCAGTAAGAATCAAGAACCTATATGTTTTAGTAGGCATCTATATATATGATATATACAAGACTCCTGTATGTTCCTGTATGTTTGAGGAACCTATAAGTTCAAGTA
This sequence comes from Sweltsa coloradensis, assembly GCA_024449915.1. Lineage (NCBI taxonomy): Eukaryota > Metazoa > Arthropoda > Insecta > Plecoptera > Chloroperlidae > Sweltsa > Sweltsa coloradensis. Next base: position 15,688 of record JAMZAV010003650.1, on the reverse strand, counting down.
TAGGTATAATAAAATAAACGAGACTATAGGTCCCTGTAACAATCAGGAACTAATATGTTTCAGTAGGTATAGCAATATGTATATTTTGTTTTAGTAGGTATCTTTATGAATAATGATTTATCGGAGACTATAGTTTCCTGTAAGTATAGGAAATTTATATTTTTCAGTAGATCTACATAAAATTATGGTATGAAATTATTATTATGGATGAAAACAAGTTGTGTATAATGAAGTTGTTGGTCTACAAAGTAGGCTACACAAGACGTACGGGCGTACAAGTTACATTTGCTATAACCGTAGAGTGACTAATCTATAACTATTTTAATGAGATCACCATCAGCATAGATATTATGTAGTTTGAAATTAACTAGGAAGCTTCGCAAACGCTTTTTGAGGCGCGTTGCTGGATGAGCGTAAAACGAAAAAAGCGTAAAATTGCGATTTTTATAAGAAATAATTTTTTGACTACGCTCAAAATTCACACGAATGTATTAAATCATAATATTAATGTTCTGTGAAAAAATCGTTACAATCAAATAAATCATGTAGGTGTTATAAGTCGAAGAAATTAAAAAAAAAACGAAAAAAATCATAAAATTGCGACTATCATGAGAAATAATTTTTCGATTGCGCTCAAATTTCACACGAATATATAAATTCATAAAATAAAGATTCCGTGAAAAAATCATTACAATCGGATAAAGCATGTTAGTGTTGTAAGTCGAAGAATTTTTTTAAAAATCGAAAAAAAAATAGTAAAATTGCGATTTTCATAAGAAATTATTTTTCGATTGCGCTCAAAAACGTGGCAGTTCTAAGTTCAGAGATTTCGAAGGCCACCATAAAATTCCATCGCAATTGGAGTATCGGTTTAGCCGGAATCGTGTTAACAAACACACAATAATATTAACAGGAAAAAAAGAAAAACATTCCGGATTTTTTTCTCCAGTGTAGTTAAATGGAATCTTCGCTTCGCTCGTTACGCTCATCCAATAATTTCCGATTTTAATATTTTTGAATCGGAGGCGTCATCTCTAATCGTAAATAATATGCAGATATATATTACATAGTTATAGTTATTAACTAATTTTGTGTGGCTCGTTGGTCTTTGGTTAGCGTATCTGCTTCCAATGCAGAAGGTCCAGGGTTCAATTCCCGCCATAGTCAGTAGTTTTTTAACTTTTGATTTGGACTTCAGTCCATCAGTTGAGTTATAAACGGTGACTTTAAAGATGACCTAGCAACGAGGCACATAATACATTCAAAGTTGTTCTGAATCGGCCTAGTTGATTCTGGCGTTTGATTCGCGGGTGTTCGCACCGTCCATCTAGGTGCCCCATTAGGGCGCCGCAGCCAAGCCGTGGTGCGCTACACACTCATGCACCTTATACAGCAAGCGGAGTTAAAGTGATTTCGAGGTGTTATCCAGCCGTCATGAAACGTGATGTGAACTTGAAAACTATCAAAATCGAGGGGATTTAAGTACCTGACAACACATGCCAAATTTGGTTGAGGTACGAGCATTCCTTCTTGGTGAAAAAAATGGCTTGAAACATGCTCAAAATCACTTTAATTATGTTACTACTGCTACTACTACTGCTGCTCATACCACTTTGCTGCTACCTGCTGCTACTGTCAAATTCGTCAGTTTCAATCGGCCAGCGGTTATGCCCAAACGGGTGGGGCTACAATCGTTCATATTTTTCAGTGATAAGGTGCATTTTGAAAGTTGAAAAAGTTTGCTGGAAGCCTTCCAAATAAAGGTTTAAATAACAGCCTTTTACAAGAATATAATCAACAAGTAACTATAGTTACTTGAGAATGATCACCTTCATTGTTGGATGAGCGTAGCGAAGACTTCAATTTCATCGACCCCCAAAACAATTTTAGCTCGGGTGTTTTTGTTTTTTTCGTTGTTTGTTTGTTTTTCTGTCTGTCTGTTCGCTGTCTACCGGGCAAACGGCATATGCGATCTTGATGAAAATTGGAGGGGACCTTCGAAATCTCTGAACTTAGACTTGCCACGTTTTTGGTAACAATCGAAGAAATATTTCTCATGAATATCGTACTTTTACGATTTTTTGTGCGATATTTTCGTGACATTTGGGCCGATTCTGACCAAACGGGTGGTGCTACAACGTTCATATTTGGCGATGTATTGCTTTTTGGAAGAAAAAAATTGAAAAAGATAGCCAGAATCCATAGAATAAAGGTTTTAATTTGAGTTTTTTTAGGTTTATAAAAAACAATTTACAAGTAACAATAGAAACTTAACAACAATCACCAACAATGGGTTCAAAAGGCACTTGATAAGTTAATAGATCCCACGCAAACTAAAAAACTTTACAAAAAAGCTCATCCATCAACGCGATGGGACTTTAACGTTTTCCTAGTTTATAAAAAACAAGTCTTTGGACCACTAGATATTTTAAATTCTATTGTTAATTGGTAATACCATATCAATGAATCGACTTTGATAAAATTATTGTATTTTTGGATAAGCGTAGCGAGCGAAGCGAAGATTCCATTCTACTACACTGGAGAAAAAAACCGAAATGTTTTTTTTCTTTCTTTTTAGTTTTTTTTTCCTGTTTGTATTTTTGTGTGTTTGTTAACATGATTCCGGCTAAACCGATACTCCAAGTGCGATGAAATTTTCTGGAGGCCTTCGAAATCTCTGAACTAAGAACTGCTACGTTTTTGAGCGCAATCGAAAAATTAATTCTCTTGAAAATCGCAATTTTACGATTTGTTTCGATTTTAAAAAGATTTCTTCTACTTATAACACCTAAATGCTTTATCCGATTGTTATGATTTTTTCACAGAACCTTAATTTTATGAATTAATATATTCGTGTGAAATTAAGCGCAATTGAAATATTATTTCTCATGAAAATCGCAATTTTACGATTTTTTCTTTCTTTAAATTACGATTTTTTCGTTTTTTAAAAAATTTCTTCGACTTAGTAATGATTTTTTCACCAAACAACAGAAAATCTGCATATCAATTGGCATCTAAATGCACCAATTACGCTCATCCAACAACGCGCCTGAAAAAGCTTTTGCGAAGCTGCCTAGTACCAAATAATTATGTAATGGAAACTTGAAAAAGTATGAGATGTAAAAGAAATGCCAAGCTTATGTACCCTCCTACATTTTCGCAATCTTAATACATAAATTCACTTTGCCCTGTGCATCCTTGCAAAGCTTGTCAAAATAAATTTGCACAAACTTTTCCATTTTAAAAAATAGTTGCAAATAAAATTTTGTACGCTTTGCAAGGATGCACAGGACAAAGTGAATTTACGTATTAAGATTGCGAAAATGTAGAAGGCTACATAAGCTTGGCATTTCTGTTAGATCTCATTGCTTTTATTTGTGTAAGGTTTGTCTGATTTTTTTGTTATGTGGGATACCACTGATTACTTTATTTCATATTACTAGGAAGCTTCGCAAGCGCTTTTTCAGGCGCGTTGTTGGATGAGCGTAATTTTTTTAAAACAAAAAAAGCTTAAAATTGCGATTTTCATGAGAAATAATTTTTGATTACGCTCAAATTTCACACTAATATTTAATTCATAAAATTAACGTTCTGTGAAAAAATCATTACAATCGGATTAAACATGTAGGCCTAAGTTTTATAAGTCGAAGAAATTTAAAACATATTTAAAAAATCGTAAAATTGCGATTTTCTTGAGAAATAATTTTTCGATTACGCTTAAATTTCGCACGAATATATAAATTCATAAAATAAAGGTGCTGTGCAAAAATCATTACAATCGGGTAAAGCATGTAGGTGTTATAAGCCGAAGAAATATTTTTTAAATCGAAAAAAATCGTAAAATTTCGATTTTCATAAAACGTGGCAGTTCTAAGTTCAGAGATTTAGAAGGCCTCCACAAAATTTCATCGCAATTGGAGTATTGGTTTAGGTCGAATCGTGTTAACAAACACACAAAAATACAGAAAAAAAACATTCCGGATTTTTTCTGCAGTGTAGTTAAATGGAATCTTCGCTTCGCTCGCTACGCTCATCCAAAAAATATCGATCTTTGGTTGGTTATCGCTCACTCGTCGATTGCGTCGGGGCTTACAGGGTTGGCTTGGATGCTTTGGTCTTTGTGTATCCAATCCCTTTACTGGTTATTCAATGCTTTGGTTTACTGTCCCCCACTGAAAATCAGTTATATGACTGAGTGGGTACTGGGTACTCTAAATACAATTTTTTTTTTTTTTTTACGAAATAATATATTTTTAGGAGACATAATATTTTCTTGTTTGTATCCAAAATTTTGACATAATAAAGCGCATAGATTTGGAAATTCCCCCAAAACTTCCATTAATTAAAGTAGCCATTTGTTTGTCTAGACCAGTTGAATGAATAAATACTAGCAGGTGTCACGGACGTAATTTATTTATTTCCACATCTGTCGGGAGAGGTGCAACAGAGGAGGAAGAAATTTGTATTTCCCCCCCCCCCCCCCCCCCCCTAACACACACAAGATTACTGAACTTACGGAAAATCTGCTGTTGTGAAGGGTTATTTGAAAATATCTAAACCGTTGAATAAATTACCGCTCAAGGCTACCCAGCCCGAATACAAAAGGTTGGCTGATGGCTAGGCGGTAGGGTGAGGACTAGCAGGGGCGGGGGAGACGCATTCCGAACCGGTGCCGTGCAGGTGCGACCAAGGTGCGACTCGAGAGATGCGTGGGCGAGGCGAGTGGCTCAGTAACAAACTGGCTTTCAACGCAAACAGGGCAGGCAGGGCTTGTACGTTGTACTACACCATGCAAAACAATATTTCAAGATTCGTAAAATAATCGCATGATCGAAAGGGCGATCCACATTTCCCGTGATTGTCGCTAATTGAACTCATTATTCTGTTTTCAGGTTTATCGACAACAAGCAGAAACATTGTTACAGGATTGCAAAAAAGTCCTTGGTTGTTTAGATGAAAACACGCCTTGAGGAAAGTAATCCGGTACACTTGATCGGATTATGAATAATCTAATTCACTTTCACTTTCAGATTCATTCTACAGGCCTAAGGAAGAGTGAACATACTGATTATATTAGTACAATTGTTTATTTCAGATTGAATTTAAATTAACACCACGCATGAGGAGAGCAAACAACTACTAGTATTACCATTAATTGTGATTTGTGACTAATCTCAAACAAAACTGTTACAGATTCATTCTACAGGCCAAGAGTGAGCATCCTGATTCACTCCTGATTAATAATACGATTATTTATTTCAGATTGAATGCAAATTAACACCACGCATGAGGAGAGCAAACCATATTTCCTGGTTAATTGTGACTAATCTCATTCAAAACTGTTCCAGATTCATTCTACAGGCCTTAGTAAGAGTGAACATCCTGATCAATAATACGATTATTTATTTCAGATTCAATGCAAATTAACATTCCTTGAGGAGAGCAAACTACTATTACCTGATTAATTATTGTGACTAATCTCAAACAAAACTATTTCAGATTCATTCTAGAAGCCTTAGTAACCATGTTACCCGATTGTTATTTAACTTTTTTTCACCTGTAGGGCTTGTACCTATAAGTACCTTAAGAATATTATAATAACATATAACATATAATGCATATAGAAAACTGTAGGACCCTTCTATAGGTACCTAAAGAATATTATAATAACATATACATATAACCGCATATAAAAATGTATAGAAACCTGTTTATTCTTCATACGTACCTACATAATATTATATAGACATACACATATAAATTAATATACAAACGAGTAAAACCCTATCGATAACAGGGTCCTGTAATGTCGTATAAACACTTAACATGTATGTGTGCATAGATACCTTTTGATACATATAGCTTTCGCAATATACAACCGTATATAATCCTATAGGTACATATATGGCTTTCTCATTTCATTGTGGCCTATAGATACCTATAGAATAATATATATATTCATACAAGTATAGGATTCTATATGAAAAGTGACAAATACACTATATGAAACCTATAGCCTGAACCTATAAAAATGTATATAAAACCTGTAGGACCCTTCTATAGGTACCTACATAATATTATAAAGACATACATATAAATTAATATAAAAACGTATACTTACCTATAGAATTGTGTATTGACACATACATATAACCGCATATAAAAATGTATAGAAACCTGTTTATCCCTTCTATACGTACCTACATAATATTATATAGACATACACATATAAATTAATATACAAACGAGTAAAACCCTATCGATAACTATAGGGTCCTATAATGTCCTATAAACACTTATACATGTATATGTGCATAGATACCTATTGTTACCTATAGCTTTCTCAATATATAACCTTCCAGAATCCTATACATACATATGGCTTTCACTTTTTCGTTGTGACCTATAGAATAATATATGTTCATACAAGGTATAGGATTCTATATGAAAAGTGACAAATACACTATATGAAACCTATAGCAACACCCGATAGATTCCTATAGGTATATTTAAAAACCTATAGAACACCCTATAGATTCCTATAGGTATATTTAAAGACCTATAGGGAAAACATATAGAATCATATACATACCTATAAATACATATACCTATAGAGCCCAATATGTTTCTATATTTTTTTTCCAGTAGGGCGACTAGTTCAGTCACACACAGTTGATCCGCGTCTCCTGCGTGATCATTCCCCCCATCAAGATCACGCGACTAGTTCAGTCACACACAGTTGATCCGTGTCTCCTGCGTGATCACTCCCCCCATCAAGAACCAGCGACTAGTTCAGTCACCCACAGTTGATCCGCGTCTCCTGCGTGATCATTCCCCCCATCAAGATCACGTGACTAGTTCAGTCACCCACAGTTGATCCGCGTCTCCTGCGTGATCACTCCCCCCATCAAGAACCAGCGACTAGTTCCGTCATCCACAGCTGATCTGCGCCCATTGTGATCATCATTTCCCCCCACTTCAAGAACTCGTGTGCGACAAATAAATTCAATTAAGTGCTACAGTGATACGTTATCAAAAGGATTATGTAAACAACGAGGACTCAAATCAATTGGATTATAAAAGGTTTTTGTGAGTACACAACAAGTTAAATGTAATATTTTGGAGGGAGGGGGTATTTTATCTAAGGTTATTAATTTATGGTATAATTCTTGGCGCCAATAGGTAGGGCTTGACTTTTGTTGTATTGTTTTGTTTGATTCTTCATTATATTGGTAGAAACTCATTTTCAAGTTTTATGACTTGTAGCTAGTGACCCTAGTATCCTCATCACTAGGCCTATAAGTTAGAATTAATCAAGGATTTAATTGGGTGGAGTTGGAGTTGCTGATAGCAGTTGCAGAGAGCTGGGAACTTCTTCAAAGTAAGTGGGATTAATTAATTTTATTTTTTTATTATGATGTCTCATTAATTAATTACTCTTGTTTTCTATTAATTTTTATTAATTGAGATTTTCGTGGATTTTATTGATTGAGCTAGGCAAATTTATTCTACGTATTAAATCATAACTACTTATCCGGAGCTATGGCGCAATCCAACGTGTGGCTCGATACTTAATCAACGACCCGAGATGTAATTAATAAAATTTGAGATTGATAAAATTAACAATAACGGCGCCCAACTAAGAAAATTTGTGAAAATGCAATAGTAATTGATTGAATAGAATTGATTTGAGTTAAATTTCAATTTAATAAGTAGATAATCATCGAGCAGAGAGATAAGGGCTTTTTCAAGATGAGTGATTTAAATATGTTAATGATATGGTTGAAACAGAATTTTGAAAAACAATCACAAGAAATGAGGGAATTAAAACAGGAAATGGGGAAAATGTTTGACGACCAAATTGGAGGGTTGAAACAAAAAGTGGTAAAATTGAAGCAGGAATTGGGGGATAAACTAGATAAACAGTCAGAATTTATAAAAGAATGGGGACAAGAGTTAAAACAGGGAGTGAGGTATGATGAATTGATAATTGAAAATGTTGATAATGAGGTTGATAAAGATGATGATAATAGCTTGGAGATTGTAGTGATGGAGATTGACAAGGTGGATGATAGTGAATATTTGATAGATAAGAAAGATGAGATTGTAGTGATGGAGATTGATAAAATGGATGATAATGAAAGTTTGATAGATACGAGAGACGATTGTGAAAACGAGATGAATAAACAATCGAGTGAATTGTTCATAAAAGCTGAGAGTAGAAGTGTGTTTGGTATGGGGAGGATAGACGAAAAGTATTGGACGGGTTGGAATAATGATGAAAGATGGCCATTCAGCGAGATAATTGAGTTTAAAATGATGATGTTTGGGTTAGGAAGAGAGAGAGGGATAATAGACATTGGACAAGTGGAGATTGTAAAATGTAGGATGAGAGAGATGTTTGAAAAAGATTGTGGATCGGTGGTAGTTCTCAGAAAGAAAGAAAGACTAGAGCAAGGTGTATTGACTAGGTTCAAAACTAGTTTGTTGGGACAAGAGCAGGTGGCGTCGAAACGACGCATGAAAAATGAAAGATAGATAGATAGATAGATAAGGGTCTTATTGTAAGGCGGGATTAAGGCTAGTGAAGCCTTATCTTCCATCCAACCTTATACTAATAATAATAATAATACATTTGATAATTAAGAGAACATTACATGATTATATAAAATATTGAAATAATACATTAAATACATTATGGTAGCATTATTGCAAAGTTAAAATTTTCTAGTGTATAGTAATGTTATGCAAATTATGAATTTTGAATCGATTTATGCAAATCTTCAATAGTTTAAGAAACATTCATTCATCCATTCACACAAAAGTACAAAATTAATATAGCTTTAGACATTGTGTGCAGAAATACAGGTGAGCAGGAGCAGGTTGTGGTATGCATTACTCAATCATTAATTTAACAAAGGCTGTAGCGGCTGATGTTTATAGCTATTAATTAATTATAATTACTCAAGAAAGAGAGGAAGAAGGAAAGAGAATCAAAGTAAAAATGAAAAAAGTGGTGTAATCACCAAGAATGAAAAAAAAAATGATTTGACAGTGAGCAATAATTATAGGATAGGTATATGGAAATGTTCATTTAGTTTAGATTTTGATATAAAAAAAAAAAAAATTGGGACTAAGTCAGATATCAAAGTTTGTTGGTTTTGAATTCAAGTAATTTGGCGGGACTTGAGTAGAATTTAATCAGCATTTTAATTGGGGTAGGTTAGTCTGCATTACTGAAGTGAGAAGGGCATAAAATATGAGTTTTGATGAGTTTTGATAAAGATTTGAGTTGAGATGTGTTGATTATTGATTGAGAGTTGAGAGAGTTTGTGAAAGTTTTGATTTGAGTTGATTTGATGATTTGTTGATTGGTGATATGATTTGAGTGGTGATTTGAGATTTGCGATTTTGATTGATTTGATTGAGCATTGGATTTGAAATTGGAGATTTGCGATTTTGCGATTTGAGTTGATAGGAGAGGCGATTTTGATTAGAGGTTTGATTGGATTAGTAATTTGAGATTTGAGATTTGAGTTGATTAGATTTGATTTTGGAGTTGATTTACGATTTGATGATGAGATTTGATGAGATAATTGATAGATAACGAGGATAATGAGGATAATGCGAGTTGAAAAGAGTTGTGATTATAGATTGATTTATGTCTGTCTCAAAGTAGGTAGCGGCTAGTCTTATTCTAATGAGGGTGTTGGTAGATTCATATATTCATGTTTCAATTACTGGGGTGTATTTACCGGAATCTTTGGAGATGTGATTTGAGGCCTATAAAAAAAATAGTAGTTATAGATTAATGAATTTTAATTAGGGTAGTAATGAACATTATAGTAATTAACGTGTGTAGTTTAGTGCTCACTGGTCAAACGTTTAACTTTTTGTAGAATATTATGTAGTAGTGTAGGTTGGTTTGGTTTGGCTGAAAACTATTTCCGTGCCCAGCCAGAGTGAGCCGGCGATGGATGCGAGCAAGTTATTGATTTTTGTGGTGGAATGCTGTTTTGAACCAGTTCTGGGAAACGTCTAGAGAATAGGGGGAGTAGGTTTGGCAACCTGCAAGTTGCCATGTCGTGCAAGAGAGGAGAGCATTGCCCGAGGGCTAGGCCGACAGTATTGATTTTTGAAGACCAGGTTTCGAGAGGGGGTGTGGAACAGCTACATCCTAGCGGACGAGTTTTTTTTGTAATGTTTACGTTCTCCAGCTGAGAGAGGTAGTGCTTGACGAAGGTCAACCACTTCAGGGCTAGAGGGGTTTGTTTACTTCCGCGTTTGAGGACTTTCCCTTTCAGGAAAGGAATGCAACTTATAGTAGGGGGAGTACTTGTTTAGTCAACCAACCAACCTAACACTAGATTTTTTTTTTTTGTAATGTGAGACTGTAAGGTGATTTCTGTTGTGAGATGGTAATTTGCATAAGCATAATTTGCATAAATAATTTTAATTTTAATTATTAATTAATTTTTTTTAATTTTTTTAATTTTTCTCTTTAATTAGTGATGTTGTGGCATGTACTGTAAACCGGGTAGTAGTAAGTAGACAGGCGAAACACAATCATCTAATTTAGGTGAAGGAATTTTTAAATTAATTAATCATAATAAATGAGTTTCTATCAGTACCAACTATGTATATGTAACAAGTCGCGCAGCGCGGCTTGAAGGCCTTTGTGCTACGGGACGGAGGGCGTTGAAAAACCTCGTAACTCTGAATACCTCGTATTGGAAAACCTCGTTGACGCGACAAAATCGCGAATCGGTACGTTCCGGCCGCGATTCGTATTTTGCGGTAACGTTTGTCTGTTTATCCGAAAGTCCTGGGACAAAGTTGTTTTACGGGACACTTTCGGTACGCCGCCGGACCTGTCCGCCGCTCTAAGTACAGTGAAAAAATGATTTTTCCGAATCGGAACATTTTTTCAGGGGGGGGGGGGGGGGGGTCTTTTGTGTATAATGTGTGAGAAATGTTTTCCTGGAACATTGTTCGGGACTCTCTTATGTAAAGACGCCCTGCTACTCACTTGTATGCAATGCTGCTATCGATACATCCCTGCTCCACGTCATGAGCCACATTACGTCCAATCTCGGGAACGGTCCTGACCTTGAAGAATGTGATGCTCCAGATTTGACGCGTCAGAACCCGCCAAGGCAGGCCAAGCTATGAAACGATCCCAGTACTGTGGTGGGTCCCTCGCCTCCGAAGGGTCTTGAATCTCCCTAGCCGTTGCCTGATTATTTGAAAATTCAAGGTTCGGTTGTATTACATGTTAGGTTTTTACATTTCCTTCTGATGAGGAAAAATCGCAAAACCGAAGACAGTTTTCACAGTTTTTCTTTCATTCTCGCTATTGGTAATTAAACAGTATAAATCCTGAGGCGACAATGCATGCCAAGAATAATCAAAAAGTTCAATTGCTGACGCTTCCTTGTTTTCGCACACTTTTTCGGGACGTCTCCGGATCCTCCCGCCGTCCGAAGCTTGCGGTAAAAGAGGATGTCAGTAAAAAAATGTTATTACATTTATTTAACAATTAAAATAACCCTGTTAATAACCCCTGCTGCGTTCGACCATACAGGTTCCAGAGAACCAAGATGGAACCCGATCGCACAAAATTGCAGAGCTTTAAAAGAAACAGTGTTTTTTTATTTTTCCAAAATAGACCCAACAATTTAAAATAAATATTTAGTTATAGGGCCGTAAATCCCTCTGACCGCCATTGGTATCGCCCCAAAATGAAATGGCATGAGATAGTGCTCAATGTATTATTTCCATTTCTAAAATCTCCCCCCCCCCCCCCCCTCAATCAAACTCTCGAAATCGGATGTCTTGGACCGGCCCTGTGACGTAATTGGAAAGAGCAAAACCGAAAAAAGTTACTAAATTTCACTAAATAGTCAAGGTTTAGGGTATTGAAAACTCTACTTTAACCTCTTTCCCCTCCCCCTCCATCATATCACCCACTCATGAGTTCCACCACAATGGAAATGCTGGTATTAAACCTAGTTTTCCGCCAAAAAGCTGGAAGATGTTTGATAAAATGTATTAATTTCCATTTCCAAAATGGGCCCCCCCCCCCACAATTGCCCGAGTTGTAGAGAAAAGAAATGTTTTTTGGATTTTCCCCAAATTGACCGTGCGATTGCACGACGCTTTCGGAATCGCCTTGTCCTCCTGAACACTTGTTAAAAGTTTTTTTTTTTTGATTTTGGTAACCCACTTGGTATTTTCCGGTTTTTTCCGGGACGCCAAAATGTCGGCGGTCTGACGTCCGGTTCCGTAGTGTCCGAGATGCGGGATTGGACAACAATTGCAAAAGTTATTAACAACTTAGTTAATGTTTTTTGGATTTCCCAAAAATGACCAACGGGATTTTTCGAACCACTTCGGACTCGCTTCGGACCTCCGAAACATTGTGGAAAAAAAGAATTGCAAATCTTACACTTTTGTACTTTTTTTCCGGTTTTTCCGTGACGACCGAATTTTCCGGGACGCTTTTCCGTGGATACGCCAAAAATTAAGCCTCGTCAGTCCGGTTCCGTAAAGCCCAAGGGCCGGAACGGAGAAGACTGCCCGAGTTTATGACGAACAAAATGTTTTTTATCACCAAAATGACCAACCCTTTTTTGAGAAATTCAAGAATTTTTTACACACGGTCGAAAATTTGACAACAGATCCTCACTATGTTTTTGACCCGGCCCGCTGACGTGTTCGGTTTCGGCGAAAAACTCAAAATGAAAAAAAATTCAATCCCAAATTCCCACTTTGGGCACCCCCAAAAAGGGTGACGGTAGTCCTGGGTCAAAACAAACGTCAATTTCCCAATGCCAAAAATTATGATGGTAGCGGTTTTAGCCTCCTGCAGCCCTGTCGTGGGGTTTTTATGTACCGAAAACTCGACTTTACCACCCCCCCTTCCCCTCTTCCACCTTTCATATCCCATCTCATGGCCCATCCGACGGAAATACTGGTAATTAACATAAATTTCTTGCAAGACTTGAAGATAGTGATCAAATGTATTAATTTCCATTTTCCAAAATCCCTCCCCTCCCCCTCCCCCCCTCCCCTCCCCCCAGTGTTTTCTTTTTTTTTTGGCTAAACTGTGTAATTGCGGCGTCTAGTCAAAACAGTCCTCGGAAAATCGATTCCTTGCACGAGGGGCCAGCCCTGTGATATAATTTGGAAAGAGCAAAACCAAAAAAGGTCTGAATTTCACTAAATATTTAAGGTTTTGTGTGGAAAAGTCGACTCACTCCCCCTCCACCACCCACTTCGTTCATAACCCCTCATCTGGCCCATCACGACGGAATACTGGTATTGAACATAATTTCGTCAACGCTTGAAAAATATTGATCAAATGTATTAAATCCCAATTCCAAAATCCCCCTTCGCCCCCCCTCCCCAACTGTGTCATTGCGGCGTTAAGTCAAAACAGTCCTCGAAATTCGGTGCCTGGGACGCGCCTCTGTGACGTAAAAAAAAACCAGAAAAAAAGTTATACATTTCAAACCAATATTAAATGTTTAAGTATTGAAAACTCGACTTTACATTCCCCTCCCTCCCCCCCCCCTACCCTCACACAAAATAGTCTGGGATTTGCCCTCACAGTGTTCATGTCCCTCGATTGCCCTTTTCTAACCCGAACCCCTGTAGTGTGTTCATTGATTTATATAAAATTAAATCATTCCAAAATTTAATTTTTATTTACATTATTTATATTTTAACTACTCAAATTGCCCCTTTAAAACCTTTGACCTGGTGAAGTCTAGCACGCATACGCTTTTGTAGATCTTGTCAGTTCTAGTACCTATGTGTGGTCATTTTGGATTTGAATGTCTTCTCTTCCACATGAACCTTGTTTCAGGTGAATATTGTGTTGAATTGATTTCTTGAATTGGATAGTAGGCCCTTAAAACCCTTTCAGGGCCTCATTTTATGCAGAGCATTGCCATCTTCTTACAACACTTGAGATATAAATAGATTTTGCTACCAAATAGGCGTCTCAGTATTACCGAACACGTACATGCAAAATGTAAAATGATAATAATTTAGTTAACGTTTTTGATACAAATTATTTTCAAGTGCAATTTCGGCGCTCAGGACTTGAAAAGTGAGACTGAGTAATTTGTATTAAGTTGATGTTCATATTAATTAATTAGCCAACATGGTTAGGGACCTAAAAGTCGAAATAGGACCGTTTCCGGGGCATCCAAAATCATGTTGGATAAGAAAATGCTATTACATTCTTTAAAATAATTACACATGGATTGCGTGTCGGACGGAAAAAACACGGCCGAATGTAACAAACACAAAGTGTTTGTTATGAAACTGTAGATAAATGTCCCCGTTGCAGTGCAAAAGTGAAATTTTTCGGTTTTCAAAAAATAAGTCTCCTTTTAGTTACGAACCCGGCCAAGGTGGCCTATTTATCCAGAAAAATGATTCCCACAAAACTGTAAAATAACGGTAAAAGGTAATTTTCGCCCACAGAGGGTGAAACGAAGAGTTTAAAAACGTTTATTCCAGATTCCCTGAATCATTTTTTATTTTAATAGCACAACATTACACTAAAATCTTGGTTTATTACACCCCCCCCCAGCCCCACCCCCTTTAAATGTTTGGTGCAAAATATTTTCAGAAGAAATAATTTTTATACGTGGCAAATTTTTGTAATTTCCCATATCGTATCGAACTATGTTTCATAATAAAAAAAGTTTGTACCAAATCATTCGTGAACGAATCGATACATTGTTGTGAATCAATCTTGGCTCGAGATAAAATATTTACCGTCGATTTCGGCCCATTAAAGTTGACATTGTCTAAAATCGGACGTCCCTGACGTCATTCAACATTGTAGAAACCTTTACGCGGGTTCGATTTTCTGTACACAAACTATTTGTTTTTCTGATACATACTCCCTAACGAAAGGTGTTGAACACAAAAGTTTTTTATGGAACCGGCTAAAATTCGACTTTTGAAAATTTCAAAATAGCCTGAAAAAACGCAACTTTTGGAATTTTTTTCTCGTTTTACTAAATTTCGCGGGACAATTTTTTTCACTCTCTTCTGCATCCTCTTTAAAGCTTTCAAATCCACCAAAGAAACAAAGCATCTAGAGTTTACCCAAAATTTTAAAAAATTTTCGCACTGTGAAGGCCGGCGTTTGAAAACGACGTTTTTTTAAAGGTTTACGCTATTCCCCTGCGTATTGCCCACCTTCCAGAGATGACGGGTGACGCAAATATTAGAAAAATTTTCCCGGCCTTAAAGTGCTAGAAAACCCGCCGCCGCGCGGAAAATTTTTGGACATTTTCGAGAAACGGGGGAAGGAACGGGGTCCGCGCGACCGGGGTATTTTTTTAATCGAAATCCTCGATCCTTTCCAGTCTAGGGCCACCCAAATATCCGTCTCACACGCCCCCTCGTTGTGTGGTGGAACAAAACTCGTTTTATATGGAAAGACCTCGTTCCACCACCACCCCAAGGTCGTATGTTAACAGAGTATTAGTGTCTAGTGACAGTTCGCGCTCACGCAGCGGCTTGAAAGCCGCTGCTCGGAGGGAATGGAAAACCTCGTACTTGAAAACCCTCGTAGGTTTGAAAACCTCGTTGACGCGACAAATCGCGAATCGGTCCGTGTACGGCCGCGATAACGGTAGTTTGCGGGTAACGTGTTTTGGTC
>JAMZAV010003649.1:0-60539 GCA_024449915.1 Sweltsa coloradensis | reverse complement strand
AAACTCTTTCAACAATACAAAAGGTTGGGCCAAGCAAATAAGTGAGTAACCTGAACCAAGAATTAGGCCAGACAACTATTTGTTCAAAGTTGAACCAACCTATTTTGGTGTGTAATTTTAAAATTGTTAGTGTTGTTTACTATGTTTTTGAGTTAAAACAACTTCATTAAATAGTTATTCCAACCAAATATAGGTAATGCGAGATAAAACAGTAAAGTTATGTGAACACATTATTTTGGTTGATTCTACTAACATACAGTAACTAAATTATTTAGTTAACATAACACATTATTTGGCTGGCTAATTTTCCACTAAATTATTTAGTTCAGATAACTAAAAAAAGTGTCCCACCAACCAAACAGTTTTTTGAGTGTGGCATATCGTTCAGTCCTCAAGCATCTACTCAATTCAGTCCACATTTTCTTATGTTTGGAAGAGAAGTTCAACTACCACTGGATGTAGTGTTTGGCCAACCTCAACAACAAGTGGCAAGAGAGAGTGATTATGTGTTCAAACTAAGGAATGATCTTGAAGCAGCTCACCAAGCAACACGGGAAAAATTAAATGTTTCGCAGAAGATTCAAAAATCCTTTTACGACCGAAGATGTGCAGGAAATCAATATCAGGAAGGGGATCGTGTTTGGCTGTTAAATACTGTTGTGAAGCCTGGACGTACACAAAAATTGCATTGTCCTTGGGAGGTCCATATGCAATTCAAAAACGTCTTTCCGACGTCACTTACCGAATTAAAGCAGATGGAAATGGACCCAATGAAAGACGTCTTTTACAGCGTATAGTTGTTCATTTCAACCGATTGAAACCCTTCTTTTAAGGGGGGGGATAATGTAGTGTGGATTGGAATACACTAGGCAGTTCATATGTACAAGTTATCTAGAAGGCTGTGTTTAGAGATGTTATTGATAAAAAAAATGAATGTTATTATTGTGTAAAATGGTGTCTTCTCGAATGTTGGAAAATATACATGAAATAAAAGATTAAATAGTTATACTCATTACATATATATATTTAAATAAGTAAGCCATTTTTTACCAGAGCAAAAAAATTAAGATGCTTGTTCTTGAACTAAAATCTTTAATTAAAAAAGCAAATTGTGGTACATATTCAAAATTCATTATTTCCCGAAATAATCGAATAGACTAAAAACGAAAGTTTCATACAACATTAATTTGTTATTGGGTATGATTGTATGATGAACAAGTTAAAAAATCCACTTTTTATTTTCCTTCAGGTTACGGGATAAAAGGGTTAAAGCGCAGTTAAGATATACTCATGAATGAAATCATTAACCCAGTGAGTGTATCATAATCAAGGGTTATTGTACAAGGTTAATGTACAAGAGCTATATGGGGGAGGCCTACTTCAAGTAATGTGAACTCTTTACTATAGGGGGGAGGCCTACTTCAAGTATTGTGACTCTTTACTATAGAGGGGAGGCCTACTTCAAGTAATGTTAACTCTTTACTATAGGGGGGAGGCCTACTTCAAGTAATGTGAACACTTTACGGATTCGTTGCTGTCATTGTAAACTGTGGCAGATCTAGCCCTGATTTGTGAGGTGTTTCAAGACTCTCACATAATGTGCGTACCTATTATTTAAAATTAAATTAACTGGGTAGACGTAGCGTTTTCTAGGGGGAAACCAGTAGACGGCTAGTTTGAAAGATGCACCCCTTGGCAGTGCCTCTTATCGCAGAAGACGAAAATAATTCGTATCGCTCGTCGATTGCGTCGGGACCTACAGGGTTGGCTTGGTCGCTTTGGTTTACGTCCCCCACTGAAAATCAGTAATATGACTGAGTGGGTAGACTCTAAATACGAATGTATTTATTTATTTATTATTATTGCGAATTTGCAACATTTAAAGGTCTAAACACACGTCAAAAGATCGAAAATGGCAGAAAGTTGAAAATAATTTGCTACAAAATCAAAATCGGAACCTAAGGGGTGGAACGATTGCCCGATTAAGTGGAGGGGGGGGGGGCATTGTATCTACCACTGATTGTAAACGTATTTGCCATCTCTTCGGACGCGATGTACGATCAGAACAGCAACATAAGTCAGTGTTGATCGTTGGTTCGAGACGCGAGGTAACTATAAAAATAATGATCTGCAGAACGAGGAAATTACAAAAACTGTTGAATTGAAATCACAGGATATAATAACAAATGTCATTGTAAAATGCAATAATGTCTACATGTTTCAAATAATTAGCAGGAGCAGAGAATTACGTTTCATCTACTTCGAATGAGATGATTTCTATTATAGAAAAAAATTCAAATCAAAATGCGAATAAATGTATTTGTACACTGAGATTACATTTTTAAGTAAAAAAAAGAGAAAATTAATCTTTGAACGATTTTGTAAATATAGATTGTTCAAACTATCAAATATAGATAGAACTTTTTTTATTAAGAAAATTTGAAGGTGCACAGAACCCCTCCAAACAATCCGAGGGGTGCTTTAGCCCCCCTACCACCCGGACACGACTCTTAAAGGGGTATTTAACAGCTAAATTCAAAAAAATATATTTCATTTAGGCTAACTAGTGATTAATTTAGCAATTAACAGAAAAATTACTGGAGCCACCTAGACCTCCCAAAAAGTTGTAAAACATGACATTTTTCGTTTTAGGTCCCATCGGCAAAAAACTCCCATAAGAAATAACACGGGGACGATCTTCATACCCCGTGACCTTGAAGGATTTTGATCCAAAAAAATATTGGTTATTATTAACGTACTCTACATCCTTTTCTGTAAATTCTCTACATTTGTTTTGTAATTTGGGGAAGTTGTTCGGTCAAAATATGTTGATAACCAAGATGGGGTGTGATTTTGGAATGCATATTTTTGCGTGTTTGAGGGCATATTTGGGCACAGTTTCAAGACACGATGTTTTAAAGGGAATTTAGGATTGGTACTATGCTCTAGTATCTATGTGGACCAAACAAGAAGCACATTCAAGCCGATTTAAGACTGAATGTCAAGCTCGAGCCAACTTATTTACAATGTTAAATGCCCATTTCAAAAACCGCTCGATCGTCAAATCCAGTTAATTTTACATATAGAACGTACCGCTTTTCGACCTTTAATTTCCATCCTAAAAATCTGAATTTTTGGGACTGTTCACAAAGGATGAGCGCGTGTCTCTATCAAAGCCGATTTGGAAATTTCAAATAATTGTCTCTCACACAAAATTGGAAAATCACGATAATTTAACTGTTGGTGTCATATTTACGGTCAGTTTACAAGAAAAGTGAGCAGTATTTGGTAAGATGTGCTTTGATACCAACTATTTACACATTTTTACTTAACATTTTGGTGCAAACCTCAACCCGAGAGGACAAACGATAGAGCTTCCAAGTGATACTGAATTTACCTCTGCGTTCAGAGTCAAATCCTGGTTTTCTCGAGCTCAGCCAACAGTCTTAAGAAATTTCCCAAAACACCAGTTTTCACAAATTTCTGGATCAAAAAAATTGAAAACTTTGTGTTGAATAACAGATACAAGATATAATTTTTTTAACTGCCATTTAAATGTAGTATTACGCTATAGATCATGTGGTAAAAATTTTTTTTAGTTAATAGCCCCTTTAATTATCAAGACTGCTGCAAAGACTCGTAGAAACATCAACCAGATCAGATGTAGATGCTCCCCGGGCCGCAGCAGTGATGCGATAAGCTTCCATATTTGTATCATTTCCAAACCTGGTGAGTATTTTCATATTACCTGCAAAAAAAAAGTGCAATTTTATATTCAATTATCTTGGAGGGCAAAACGTTGCAGTTACTAAATTTAAAAAATCAGTTTATGTAAATGCAGAGTCTACATACATGGTTACTTCATTAATTCAAATGTAGAGTCAACACACTCATTTACTGATTATATTGAAAATGATTTTCTTAATGGGGACTTGCGTTACAAAATGTTCTCGTCTCCTGGTCAATTTGCAAACTTTGTACCGTCTGAAAGAAAAATCGTGCAACGCAAGTTTTTACAGAAACATTTTTATAATAATCATTAATTGGTAGATTAAGGTGGAAACCAGCCTGCTTTTTTTAAAAAAGTTCCTCAAAATTTAATTTTGAACTAGTAGACTTGAGTCTGTAAAATCAAATATAATTCAGGTAGTAAAACGATCATTTATTGACGTCAGTACTCAGCCAATATAATATAACGAAGGTTTTGTCCCGGCCCCAAAATATTCGACATCGCTGCACTTTGTATAAGTCCCTTTATCATATAGCAAGTTGATATTTTTCAGCTATCTTTCTTTGACTTTTAAGTTAATTATATCGATCATGCCCATTAAAGACCCAGTCAACTCTTGGAATTACTTGAACTATGATTTCCTAATCATCATTATAAATTAATTTTAAAAAAATCGCCGAAATCGGTCCAGAGGTTTACGATCTATCGAGATTTGCTCTGTCCCATGCTATTCCCGCTTGTGACGTCACGTGGGGTCTCGCTGCTGCTAGCGCGGTCAGTCGGAGGAACGGGTGGATGGTCGCACTCGCCCGTAGTTTCATTCTACCGCTATGGCAGGAGCGAAGCCGTACCGTTTCGAGCCGTGTTATATGGAAGAAGAATATACCGTGATTACCGAAACAATTATTGGAAAATGTCAAGTCAAATTGTCAGGGAAGACGTGCATAGAAATGTCTCCGTCTTTACTTCGAGCATTGCTACACTGAAAAACAAAACACTTGTTCACCATTTACAAATTATCACGCATTAATAAATCACAACACAACACAAAAACAACTGACGTCTTACTTTGCACATGCTTAAACTCAACAACACAAAGTGTCAATTGCAAGACTGAAAGTGACAGTAGCAACTGCTTGTGTTCTCTACCTGGCATCTCGGTACGCGGGTGGGCTCGGCCGAGGTAGACGGTAGACCCCTCGTGACGCGCCAGTAGGTCACGTGACGCTGAAGGAGCGCGCAAATATCTCGAGTACTAGCGGGCTGATTTCGATGCAGTTTTGTGCAGTGTTAATAATATCGGGAAATTTATCTTTTAAGAACGTGATGTCACAAGAGTTTACATGGTCTTTAATCTTCCACCCACATCTAGAATAATACTTACGCTTGTGAAAACCAACCGTCTCTTGGCATGTCCACAAGATGAAGTACTTCTTGTAGTCAGTGTCTAGGATCCACCAATGCAGGTACTTAGCTTCACCATTTACTAAAACACATTGTTAGGATTGAATAATAAATTGTTATTACTACACGAGAGAGTGGAACACGAGTTCGTTCGTCAACGAAAGTAAAATGGGTCTTGGGAAGTGTAGATTAAGATAATTTCTAGTAGTATCTAGATATACAGATAAGGTTATCTTGTTGATGCCGCGGTGCGTTATCACACTCGGGCACCTCATACAGCAAGCAGAGTTGGGGGTTACCGTGGTGGCACGCAGTCATCATAGACCGAGAGCTCGCAACATAAAGTCTCCCCTCATAGGGTACATGTGGTTTGACCATTGGAATAGAAGCGGAAATTTAAGTCATTTTCAAATATGTCGCGTCTTACAAGTCAACGTTGGGGCGTTTACCCGTCAGACGCCCCGAAAGTGGGCCCCAAAAAAGGTCAAATCTGCCCTTTATGTATACATGATTAAAACATAAGAAAAATCATAGAAGAAGTTAGCCCAAAAACGAATATCACTCGTCAGACGAGCTGCGTTGTGGTGTTAACCCGTTAGGTAAAACCAAAAGTGGGCCCGCAAAAAGTCAAATCTGCCCTCATACGGTATACGATGATTCAAACATACGTCATTTTATAGAAAAAGTTACCAGGAATAAGAATATCACTCGTCAGACGAGCTGCGTTGGGGCTTTGACCCGTTATGTAACCTGCAAAGTTGGCCCCCAAAGATGTAGAATCTCCCCTTAAGACTGTTTGCCAAGCTCGGGCCATCCTTTTTTTAACAATGATAAATGCCCTTTTAAGAACACACTTGATCGTCAAATCCAGCTAATTTCACATACAGAACGTACCGTTTTTTACCTTAAATTTTCATCCAAAAATCTGCATTTTTGGGAGGCTGTTCAGAAAGGATGAGCGTGTACACAAAATTGGTAAATTACTACAAATTAACAGTTTGGTGTCATTGTTACATTCAGGTAATAAGAAAAGTGAGCAATATTTGGAAAATGTGCCTAAATACCCCTTATAACACATTCTTATTTAACATTTTAGTGCAAAGCACAACCCGATAGAACAAACGACAGAGCTTCCATGTGATCCAGACTTTTTTCTGCGTTCTGCGTCAAAGCCTGGTTTTCTCGAGCTAACCCTAGTAGCACAGGATTTTTGGGATCGTCTGGGCCACGTATGGCCCTCATCTGGCTGCCTGACGTACGGGAAAGCACGTCTGGGAATCGTCTGGCCCATACCAGGCTAGCCATACATTTTAAACTGCTTGGCCGCTGGATACCAGCCAGATCCTTGCCGTACGCGGTTAGCTATGACTTGGCAAACAACTGGCTAGCCACACGTGGCCCAGATGCGTCTTAACCTAGATCAGCGGTATGTGGCACGACGGATGCTAGCCATGTCATTTCCACACACGGCCAGCCAGACTCGTCTTGACAAACAACTGTTTAGCCGTTAGGGCAGAAAGAGGGTGGGGGTAGCGTCGAGTTTGAATTTGAAAATAATGAATGACTTGTCTGTTACCTTTCTTTGGTTAGTTGCGAATGCTCTCTCGAGAAGGCTGGATCTATGCTGGTCTCTGTGGTGTAGGTATTTATGCTACGTATAATGCACACGCACGTAGCACACGTTTTTGGAGTCCTATGGAAAGGTAATATATACGCAGTACACACCCCCCAAAGGATTCATATAGGCGCACCGCACCAGCGAGAAGCGGTAGATCATCCTGAAGGTAAATGGTAATGTAGCTACTACACATCTGTTGCCAGAAAGTGTAAAAATACCTTAATACAGTACGCACTCGCCCCTATAGCAGAAGGTGGATTCATATGTTCAAAGCCTGGAGCAGAAGTCGAACAGAAGGTAATGTTTAACCACTCAGCCCTTGACAGGAGGATCGTGTCTTCATACTTATGGTAATACATGCAGTACGCACGAACCGTTATAGCAAGAGGATGATTCATATAGGCACACCGCGCAAAGCCAGGAGCAGAAGTCGTACAGAAGGACTCATGCAGTCCTTGCCAGAAAGAACGTGTCTTCATACTAATGGTAATGCATGCAGAACGCACGCAAAAGTCTTACATGAAGATAAGGTTAAACCACTCAGCCCTTGCCAGAAAATTGGGTCTTCATACTAATGGTAACACGTGCAGTACGTACGCACCCCCAGCAAGAAGGTGGATTCATATCGGTGCATGGTGCCAGAAACTCTCCATGTTTCATGTAAGTATACACTTGCTCACATCCATCGCAGAAAAAAACAAAATATGAAATATATCATTGACAGTTATTTATAAAAAAAATTGTGAATAAATATGTATGCCTATCATTATCCCATGAGTCCTAAACTTCCTGTCAGACCCACATATGGCAACATGGCTATGCTCTCATCAGTAAATAAAACTTGTCTGGCTGGGATCTGGCAACCACAAGGCTAGCCGTGCGTCTGGCTGGCCAGATGCGTCCCGTACGAGGCCCAGACGCATGGGCCATACGTGGCATGACTGCCAAAAACTAGTACCAGCCACACACGGCCCAAACGAAGTGTTCTTAGGGAAGCCACCTTGGTTTTATTGTATAGGCAACTATGACGCTGTTAAATTGGTTTCATAGACAGAAATTACAAAAAATCCATTATGTATATATATATATATATAATATATATATATGCAGACATTGTATTTTCGGGTAGTCCGTGTGGTTTTATTATTAGTTCCAACGTTTCGGGCAGTTCTCCCTGCCCATCTTCAAGGAAATTTAAAACATAAATCAATATCAAAACAAACAAAACCTTACTTCTTAACAAACACTGCAACTGGATACAAAGACAAAACCAAAAAGCTTAGAAAACATACTTTTTGAACATAGAGTTGCAGTTAGACGTATGGAAACCACCTCAGCTCTTTTCCAACATGCTTTCGACAAGGAGCACTGGATTAACTTTGATGAAGCTAAAACCTTAGCCAAAGTGGAACATGAAGTGCCCCGAATCGTAAGAGAGGCGGTGGAGATGGAGAAACGGAAACACAACATGAACACACGGGAAGATGCTAAAAGACTTCCAGCCACATGGAAACATGTTTTGCAAGGCTGTCATATTCAACCAAAAGCTCTCCCTGTGGACATGTTTTTAGGCCGTCCACCTCCGACAACAAGAGTTGACAAGAGGAAGAAAACTCAACAAGAACCCCTTGAGCCATCTACTCGTACGCTAGAGTCATCTAAAAAGTAATAGAGTGTGTTGATGTCTTCACAGTTTTTTAAAATATCTGGATGTTCATAATATGTTGTCATTAGTACCTATGTTTTCTAAGCTTTTTGGTTTTGTCTTTGTATCCAGTTGCAGTGTTTGTTAAAAAGTAAGGTTTTGTTTGTTTTGATATTGTTTTATGTTTTAAATTTCCTTGAAGATGGGCAGGGAGAACTGCCCGAAACGTTGGAACTAATAATAAAACCACACGGACTACCCGAAAATACAATGTCTGCATATTCAATCCGTGAAAGTCTGCGATATAACATATATATATATAAATATATATGTTAGTACTTTAGACAGAAATTAAAAAAGTGACTACACCGGGGTATGAACCCGGGACCTTAGCTTACCGGGCTATGCTCTTACCAACTGAGCATATGCGGC
This sequence comes from Sweltsa coloradensis, assembly GCA_024449915.1. Classification (NCBI taxonomy): domain Eukaryota; kingdom Metazoa; phylum Arthropoda; class Insecta; order Plecoptera; family Chloroperlidae; genus Sweltsa; species Sweltsa coloradensis. Next base: position 51,710 of record JAMZAV010003649.1, on the reverse strand, counting down.
CACCAATTTAAAACTGTCTAATTATTTGGTCTGTTTTGTGCATTGTTAATAACGTGTGTAGAGCATATTGCACATATATATATATATATATATATATATATATATATATATATATAATATAATATATATATTATTTTCAGAAGCTATTTGACCCGGATATATATTATTTGACGAGTGTATTAAACTACTAACCGAGGTCTATATTTTTAACACTTACTTGTGTGAATTTTCGGAGACGTCCGTCTCCATCGTCAGTATATATATATATATATATATATATAGAGGTGTTCAATACAGACCAAGATGGTTCCTGGATGATCTGTACCATTTGTCACTTGATGAGATTATGCAAAGTGATTTAGAAGTAGGGGTTTCGATGAGGATGATGACATAGATGTTTTGGAAGCAGCGTACATGATGTCAAAATGTGATTACAGTTTTGATTTTTAAACAATTTATTTATTCTAATCCTCAATTGTCTTTAACTTATGAAAAGTATTTGCATGTTTCAACGCATGTAAAAGATTATTACGTATGTTATGATATGATGATGATTACGAATAAAATGTTAAAGCGTACAAGTTCACAGTGATTACGAATGTGATAGAAAGTTTTGATATTTGAAGTTAATTATACCAAACCAATTTATATATTCTAAACTTCAATTGTTTGTAACTTATAAATTCTAAACTTCAATTGTTTGTAACTTATATAAACTACTTGTATGATTTAACACAACAAAATGTTACTTGTAATATGATGATTACTTCTGAAGATTTCTATGATAAAAAGTTAAAACATACAGTGATAACGAATGTATGGAAGTTTTGATGTTTGGAGACATACCAATTGATATATTCCAACCCTCAATTGTTTGTAACTTATAAAAACTATTTACATGATTCAACACATATTAAAGATTATTGCTTATTAGGTTATCATATGATGTTATTATTTACGTAACTTATGATTACTATGATATGATTACTTATGTGATAAAAGTTATTGTTTGTCAATGATTTTCTGTATCGTTCCGTAAAGTATCATGAAACAAGTAGTAAAATTAAACACAACTCTTCATTTGTTACAAAATTTAAATTAAAACACTCTTTACAGTTTACACCCTATCCCTATACCCTAGACCATTATTAATTATATAATTACCATAAACGAAGTATAACATGTCTTCCTGATTTATTTATCGATCTAGATATTCCGAAAAAAAAGTGGTAGTTGCAGGGCTCAAGACCCAAAATATGCTTAAACATCATGACTACATATTATTATCGCACAAGTCCGATTGAATCCAACATAATTTCGTAAGTATTCTAGACAAAACATTTTTTAAACTGTTTTTTTTTTGCGGGGGGGGGAGGGGGGGAAAGTAATGGGTAAGGGCCCCACAAGGCCAGTCTGAAGAGTGATATTCTGTTCCGTGGTAAATTTTTCTATAAAATGCCGTATTTTTTAATCATGTAACCTTATGAGGTCAAATTTGGCTTTTTTTGGGCCCACTTCGGGGACGTTTGACGTGTCAAATCCCCAACGCAGCCCGTCTGACGAGTGATATTCTTTTTCCTGGTAATTAACTCTAAGAAATGACTTATGTTTAAATCATGGATTGGATATTGCTTTACGTCTCATATTTATGCAACTTGGCTAATCGAGACGAAGGGAGGGACGTAAGGGATGACGCGGGGGGACAAGGGGTGGACAGGCCTGTGCTGGTTAGAACCAGCCACAAGCATATGGGGAGGGCAGGGGTTCCCCCACGTCGTGGTCGTCTCCGTCTGTGTCATCATCCGTCCGTGTTGTCTTTGTCGTCGCCGTCGGGGAGGTAGTCAAAGGGAAGGGGTTCCCCGACGACGACCCAGAGCTCGCCATTAGTTTCAGGGAGTGAAAACACCCCTATTCACGGGCCAAACCGCGAGAAGGTGTCGAGTTGGAATTTGAAGGCCGTTATACCTTATGAGGGCATATTTGATTTTTTTGGGGGCCCACTTTGGGGGTTACCAAACGGGTCAAAGCCCCAACGCAGCTCGTCTGACGAGTGATATTCGTTTTCCCGGTAAACAATCTCTATAAAATGACGTATGTTTGAATCATGTATACTTATTGAGGGCAGATTTGACTTTTTTTTTTGGGGGGGGGCAAATTTGGGGGCATCTGACGGGTCAACGGCTCAACGAAGCCCGTCTGACGAGTGATATTCGTTTTTGGGCTATTTTCTTCTATAATTTTTCTTATGTTTCAATCATGTATACTTAATAGGGGCAGATTTGACCTTTTTTGGGGGGGCCACTTTGGGAGCATCTGACGGGTCAACGGCCCAACGCAGCCCGTCTGACGAGTAATATTCGTTTTTCTAGTAATGTTCCATATAAAATGACGTATGTTTGAGTCATGTATACCTTATGAGGGCAGAGTTGATTTTTTTTGGGGCCCACTTTTGGGGCGTCTGACGGGTCAACGCCCCATCGCATCCGGTCTGACGAGTGATATTCATTTTTGGGCTTACTTCTTCTATTATTTTTCTTATGTTTCAATCGTGTTTTCTTAATAGGGGCAGATTTGACCTTTTTGGGGCCCACTTTGGGGGCGTCTGATGGGTAAACGCCTCAACGTTGACTTGTAAGACGGGCATTTTTGAAAATGACTTGAATTACCGCTTCTATTCTAATGGTCAAACCATATGTACCCTTTGAGGGGAGACTTTATGTTGCGTGCTCTTGGACTATCATGAATCAGGTACATAACAAACACATGCTAAATGTTATTGGGGAAAGATCATTTCGTGTGGGTTACACACTATAGTGCGGCTCGTAAGCCAACAATATTGCAAATAGTGATACTAGAATGAAAATTTGCATACTTACTTATTTGACTATAGGGAATTCAAAAATTGATGGCTCCACGATGGAGTTCTCAATATTTAACTATTAATTAACTAATTAAAGATTAATTAGTTAATTTTATGATTCGAATTTTTAAAGTGTCAATAAATTAGTCATGTGTGGTATTAATCAAAAGCATTTTTCACCTATATAAAGAAAAAAAATACATTGAAAAAATATATTGTTATATACATATGATATAGTCAAATATGTTGATTTTTCTAATTTTTTAGTTTTTGAACCAAAAGATCAACGTTAAAGTAAAATTTCTTCTAACCAATGATCTCACAGTATTCACAAAAGAGCTGGTAACTAAAATTAATAAATCATTTTTCAATTTTCAATAATAGTAATTACAATATATTTAATACAAATTACAGTATGATGTGAGATGTCTAACTATGGTACAAAATATGATACCAACTTAAAAATTTAGCAATCTTAAAGCTTTTGTAATGAGAAATTTGAAAATGATGAGCTCCATGCCGAGTGTTTAGTATTTAAATATTAATTGATTAATCAACATTAATTAGTTAATTTGGTCCAAAAATTTCAAAGTGAAGATAAATTTGTAGTGTTTGGTATCAATTGTAAGCATTTTCCACCAACATTAAGAAAAAAATACGTTGAAAAAATATATTGAAATTATAATGTATGTTATAGTTAAATATGTGATTTTGTGATTTTTTAGTTTTTGGACCAAAAGATCAAATTTTAAGTTAAAATTTGTGGAGCAGGTTGAGTGGATACGCAGGGTTACTTCACACATAAAGGAATTCAAGACTTGTTCAAGAATACTCGTTAGATTTAATTATTAGCAAGACAAGTTGTGATACAATTACGTTACGTTTTACAAACGTTGTAGGAGAGAGAATGGAACTGTTTCTAGGCGAGCAAAAAAAGCGCTGCCTGCCCTCTAGCGGGTAACAAGGGAAAATGCGTGAAGCGCCTATTCTAGTGTAGGCCTCCTGGCCGGCAGAATGCGTGACCGTCTCTTATCGTATCCGTGAGAGCGCCAATTTCAACACTTCCCCTCGAGATGAGAACGGAGATTCTGCAGTCCCAGCATCCGAAGGCATTTCGCGTGCTTCGGTCCAGGCAGTCCCTTTGTTAGTACGTCAGCTGCCATGTCCTCGGTCGACCTGTACTCGACCTTCACAAGTCCATTTTCCAACACTTCTCTGATGAAGTGGTGGCGCACATCTATGTGCTTCGTTCTTCGATGGTAAATGGGGTTTTCTGATAACTTTCGTGCCCCATTGTTGTCGCTGAATATTTTTACTTCGGCTAATTTCTCAAAACCGAGTTCTACGAGGAATCGCTGAAGGTATATGGCTTCCTTAGCGGCTTCGGTGAGAGCCATATACTCAGCCTCAGTCGACGATAGGGCCACTGTTCTCTGCTTTCTTGATTCCCAGGAAATCGGACAACCCCTCAGGATGAAAGCATACCCTGTATAGGATCTCCTGTCGTTCGAACAGTTCCCCCCCAATCTCCCGTCCGAAACAACCAAACTTCCAGTGATTTTCGAAATCGTAGACCAATATCCGCCGTTCCCTTCAAGTACCGCAGAACCCTTTTTTTTCGCCGCGACCCAAATGAGTTCTGTCCGTAAGCAGGAATTGTAGGCTTAGATAGCTAAACCGCGTGGGGCTATGTCAGGTCTAGAGCAAACAGCCAAATACATCAGTGCCCCCTATTAGTTCTTTTGTACGGCAGTTTCTCTTCCCCTGGTTCGGACTTTTTCTTCTTTCCTCTTCAGCTTCGTGCCAGGGTCAACGGGTAGATACAGGCTTCGACTCCGACATTCCGTAACGTTCTAGGATGTCGTTTACATATCCTCGCTGGTTCATGGATATTCCTTTAACGTCTCTGACGAATTCTATTCCAAGACAGTATTTCATTTCTCCAAGATTTTTGACTTCGAATACCTTCGACAGATGATCAAAAACTTCGGCAATGACTTTCTCGTTTCGGGATGGGGACTAACATGTCATCCACGTATACCATGACGATCAGGATTTTTTCTCCTTGCCCGGAGAAAAATGTGCAAGGGTCGGCAGCAGATTTTTTCAATCCAAATTTTCGTTAGTTGTTCGCTCAATGCTGCATGCCAGCGACGTCCGGCCTGACGCAGACCTTTAAAGCGCCTTATTTAAGAGACATACCTTGTTACCATCCCTTAGTTCGTGGAGCATTTCCGTTGCTTTCTTTCCAGTTTCGCTGTTCTTCGATTCCGTGTGAGATATTTCCTCTAGTGTTTCTTCAAGTGAGCTTGGGCACCTCCATGTATATCTTCTCTTCGAGCACGCCATTAGGTCCCCGCGGTCGTGACGTCGAACTGTTTTCCCTTCATCCCATGCTGTGCAGCTAGAGCCATCATCATACGTACGGAACTGTTTACGCGCCACCGGCGCAAAAGTCTCGTCGAAATCCACACCTGGACGCTGTGCGAAGCCCTAGCGGACATCCTAGCTTTTCTTCGATCGATGTTCCCATCCTGTCGTATTTTTTTCTCAGGACTACTCGACTGCCAATTACCTTGCGATCCGATGGACGTTCCACCAGCTTCCACGTAATCTTTCTTGATAACCCGATTTCGGGCTCGGATGCTACGGCTTTTTGACGCCACTCGTCCCTGTTCGGACCATCTATCGCCTCTTGGAATGGAATTTCGGCTACACCGGCAAATTCCAAATCTTCTTTCGCGTAACAGGCCGGTTGGTAGATCTTCTTGGGTTTTCCCTGAGGACCGGTCATGAGTCTTCCGGGTGGGCCCACACGGCCTCTTCTTGGTTCTTTTCTCAGCCGCGTCTTCTTCCGGCGCGTTTTCTTCATTCGACTCTTTCTCTTTGATCGGAAACTCAACGACCTTCCGAACTGGGGAGTTGGTTTCCTCCGGCATAAAATCCTCGTACACTTTGTCGGATGGGAATGTTAGACTTAGTAAATTCCACGTCTCGCGTTATGTCGATTTTTCTATCTTCCGGTACCCATACTCTGTATGTTTTCGACTCCTTCGAATAACCCGACAAATACACCTTTCTTCGAGCGTGGCTCGAACTTGCTCCGAGCGGGTTTCCCCGGATCAAAGTGAAGACTTCGCAGCCGAATTCACGTAAGTTACTAACGTCCGGTGCTTCTCCAGTCCACTTCTCGAAAGGAGTTTGCCACTTATGCTTCTAGAAGGACACCTGTTTCTGATGTAATTTGCCGTTTTTATTGCTTCGCCCCAAAACGACGGTGGCAAGTCCGGATTGTATCAGTAGGCACCTCGCCATTTCCACGAGCGTAGGGTTTTTTCCTTTTCCGCGACTCCGTTCTGTTCCGGTGTTGTGCGTAACCGTTAACCTACGTCCGATGCCGTTTGTCTTTAAGTAGTCTTCAAAAGCGATACTTCGATATTTTTGTGCCATTGTCCCATTTAAGATACATTATTTTCTTACTAGTATGTGTCTCGACGAAAAACTTTGAATTCCTTAAATGCATCCAGAGCCTCACTTTCTGCTTGAGCATTTTCACTTCACACCAGCGAGAGCAATCGTCGATGAACGTGTTAAAATATCTTGCCTTTCCGTTCGATTCAACGCGCATCGGACCACAAATATCGGAGTAAATTATTTCCCGCAATTCCGTGTTTCTCTCCGAATTTTGGGAAAAGGGGCTCTGGTCATTTTTCCACGGATGCACGTTTCACAATCGAACGTCTCTCTCGGTTCGATTACATCGATACCCAGCACAGTTCCGTTGCGTTCGCCTTCCAGGAGATCTTTGACGTTAAGATGTCCCATTCTGCGATGCCAACTCTCCACAGTAGCGCGTTTTGATTCGGTGGTTATGTTACATTGCTGCTCACTCTCTTGCACAACAGTAGAGCCCGTTCCTCGATCAGCTGACAATACTGTCATAACCCGTTCCATCGATGATCTTGGCCGATTCCTTTCCAAATGTTACTTTGAATCCACAGTCAGTGATTTTTCCGACTGACAGCAAGTTCTTCGTAAGTCAGGAACGTGCAGCGTGTCTTTCAGACTTACATTCTTTGTTGTCCGTCGACTTCAGCTGTGATCGCCCACGATTCCCCTTTGGGGTAGTCTCCGTCGATGTGTTGCTGGCGAGATTTAATTTTCCGGGTCTATTTCAGCAATTTTAACGAACCTGTCCCTGTCATTGCATAGGTGCGACGTGCAGGGCCCCTATCTAGCACCATTTCTCACCACGATTCGCGGTGTTGATCTCAATGCTTCCTGCATAAATTTTCCGAAGAAACGTACAAGCTTAAATTCTCAGCTTTCTTTGCGATTTTTCGGATGTTTCTTTCATTACACATTCCTTGGCTTGTGACCTACTGATGACAGCGGTGACATTTATAATTAAATGGTTCGTTGGATTTCTGTTCGTTTTTACCACCTTTATTTTGTTGGAGCTACCCGTACCGTTTCACATTTCGTTTAGGAACGAACATCGCCCTTTTTGTCCGAGATAGTGTGTCAATTTTTCCGCGCATCATTTTCTTCCACGATTTTTACGCGCAATACTTCCGGTGTTGGTAACTCGTCCCGAGATTCTATCGCACACCGAAAATTCTCGAAACTAGGTGGCAAGCTATACAGGAGCATTATGGTCAATAAATCCGGATTAATGTTTATTTCCATTTTCATTCAGTTGTCTATCGTATCGAAGAACTTCCGAAGATGTTAGCGCACGTCTTCACTATCATCCATACGATGCAAGGTTAAATGTTTCAACAGTGTGGCCTGCGAGCAGGCCCTCTTGATTGGTATATCGACTGCCAGTTTAACCCAAACTTCGTTGATGTTACACATCCTTTTATTTTTTTTAGCTCTGAAGGGCTAATTGACAAGATAAGGTCCGACTTAGCCTTCCTATCTTTATTTTCCCCCTCCTTCAAAGCTATAACCGATGCCCCGGGGGGCGTCTCCAGTTCTGATTGTAGGTTTTTGTCTTCCCCACTTACGTACGCCCAAGCAAACGTTTTTAACCAATAAAAACTTCCATCTGTATTTTTCCCCGTATCGTAATTATCCTTGTCTAGTAGTTCAATTCTGGCCCAGCTAGATGACGCCATCATATTCCGTTCGGTCCAGAACCTTCGCGACGCGTAGGCTAGGCTAGGCCTAAATCTGAATACGTGATTCCCCAAGCACTTACCTTTTGTTTATCAATTAACCCAACGTTTATTGCGTTAATCTGGGCCCCATAAACCTGTGGTGGGAGGTTTAGTGGATACGCAGGGTTGTTTCACACATAAAGGAATTCAAGACTTGTTCAAGAATACTCGTTAGATTTAATTATTAGCAAGACAAGTTGTGATACAATTACGTTACGTTTTACAAAACGTTGTAGGAGAGAGAATGGAACTGTTTCTAAACTAGGCGAGCAAAAAAAAGCGCGCCTGCCCTCTAGCGGGTAACAAGGGAAAATGCGTGAAGCGCCTATTCTAGTGTAGGCCTCCTGGCCGGCAGAATGCGTGCCCGTCTCTTATGTATCCGTGGAGAGCGCCAATTTCAACAAAAAATTTCTTGTTACCAATGATAAACAGTTTTCAAAAAAAAGAACTGGGTAACTATAATTAATTCATTATTTACAATTTTAAATAATAGAAATCACAATATATTTTTCACAAATAAACAAATTTTTTAATTGAAAAAGGTAACAGAAAATGTTGTGTGACGTAGCAAAATGCATCATTTGACTTATTACAAAATCTATATCAACCATAAAGATTTTTTAATTAGAATTTCGAAAAATCACTGGCTCACACTGGAGTTTTGAATATTTAACTTGAATTTGAAATTAATTAACTTATTATGTGTCCAAAAATTTCAAAGTGAAGATAAATTTGTCATGTTTAGTATCAAATAAAAGCATTTGTCACCAACATTAAAGGGAAAAAAAAAAGAAGAAATACATTATACTTTAACGTTGATCTTTTGGTTCCAAAAACCTAAATACCCATAAAATCAAAAATTTAACTATAATATATTTAGTTTCAATATATATTTTAATTTTTTTTTTTTTATTAGTATTGATGACAAATGTTTTTATTTGATACCATACATGACAAATTATCTTCACTTTGAAATTTTTGGACACAATTAAGTAATTAATTTAATTAATCAATCATAGCTTAATACTCAAAACTCAGCCTGGACCCAGTGATTTTCGAAATTCTTATTTTACGACATCTTTAAGTTTATATAAACAAAATCAAATTATGCATTTTGATACGTCACACAACATATTTCTGTTACTTTTTAATTTAAGAAAATTGTTAATTTGGTAAATTATATTGTAGTTACTATTATTGAAAAATTAAAAAAAATATATAAATTTTTAGTTACCAGTTTTTTTAGTGAAAAAACTGCGTTATCATTGGTTAGAAGAAATTTTACTTTAAATTTTGATCTTTTGGTCCAAAAACTAAAAAATCACAAAATCAACATATTTAACTATAACATACATATATTTCAATATATTTTTTTCAACGTATTTTTTTTCTTAATGTTGGTGAAAAATACTTTCAATGATACCAAAAACTACAAATTTTTTTTCACTTTGAAAATTTTTGGACTAAAATTTAAAACTAATTTAATGTTGATTTAATCAATTAATATTTAAATACTAAACACTCGGCGTGGAGCCAATTATTTTCAAATTTTTATAACAAAAGCTTTAAGATTGCTAAATTTTAAGTGGTAATATTATTTTGTACCCTAATTAGACATCTTTACGAATATTGTAATTTGTATTAAATATATTGTAATAACTTTTATTGAAAATTGAAAAATGATATATTAATTATAGTGGCCCAGCTCTTTTGTGAACACTGTGATATCATTGGTTAGAAGAAATTTTACTTTACTTTGATCTTTTGGTTCAAAAACTAAAAAATCAGCAAAATCAGCATATTTGGCTATTCATATGTTATATTACAATATATTTTTTCAATGTTTTTTTTTTTCTTATATATGTGAGAAATGCTTTTGATTAATACCAATCATGATTTATTTTTTGACACTTTGAAATTCGTATCATAAAATTAACTATTAATTTTAATTAATTAATTAATAGTCAAATGATAAGACCCCCATCGTGGAGCCATCAATTTTTTAATCCCCTATAGTAAAATTAGAAAAGTATGCAAATTTGCATGTAGTATCACTATTTGCAAAAATTGTTGGCTTTGGAACCCTCCCCTTACTACTTTTTGGTCTAATTCGTCAGTTCAATATAAGGCAGCGATTCTGACCAAACGGGTGGGGGCTACGACGTTCATCGGTTCATATTTAACATGTACATTAAGGTTGTAGGGTATTGTGAATAATATGTAATAATATGTAGTATGAAGTGCTTATTGAAAGAAAAAAAACTGAAAAAGATAGCTAGAAAGCATAAAAAATGTTTTATACGAAAACCTTTAGTGGCCTACAGGTATATTTTAAACAAGTAAATATAGAAACTTGTCAATAATCACCTACAATGGATTCAAATAGCCCTAAGGCCACCATATGTTTTACATTATGTTGTTATTTGGTTTTTTGGATGAGCGAAGCGAAGACTTCAATTTCATGACCCCAAAAAAAAAAATTTAGCTCGGGTGTTTTTTTTTTGCCTTTTTGTGTTTGTTTTTTTGTCTGATGTTCGCACGGATACCGGGAAAACGGCATAATGTTCGCACGATACCGGGCAAACGGCATAAGTGATCTTGATGAAAATTGGAAGGGACTTTCGAATTTTCTGAAAATTAGACTTGCCACGTTTCTGGGGTACAATCGAAAAAAATGTTTCTCATGAATATTATACTTTTACGATTTTGGATTAGCGTTAGCGAGCGTAGCGAGCGAAGCGAAGATTCCATTTCACTACACTGGAGAAAAAAATCCGGAATGTTTTTTTTTTCTTTTTTTTGTATTTTGGTCTGTTTGTTAGCACCGATTCGGCTAAAACCCATACCCGATTGCGAGAAATTTTATGGGGGTCTTCGAAATCTCTGAACTTAGAACTGTCACGGTTTTTTTTAAACACAATCGAAAAAATTATTTATCATGGAAAATCGCAATTTTACGATTTTTTCGATTTTTTTTAAAATTTCTTCGACTTTACAACACCTACATTTTTGTCCGATTGTAATGATTTTTTCACAGAACCTTAATTTTATGAATTGATATATTCAATTGAAATTTGAGCGTTATCAAAAAACTTTTTTTACGAAAATCGCAATTTACGACTTTTTTCAATTTTTAAAATTTCTCCCAAAGAATAACCACCTATACATGCTTTATCTGATTGTAATGATTTTTTAAGAACCTTAATTTTATGAATTAATATATTCTTGTAAAAAATTTGTGCGCAATCGAATAATTATTTCTTATGAAAATTTCAATTTTTACGATTTTTCTTTTTTAAATTACGATAAATAAAAAAAAAAAAAATCTAAGTTAATTTTCATTTAATTTAAATTTAATTTGAAAATATCTTTAACTTAGTAATGATTTTTTCGCAGAACAACAGAAAATTCGCCAAAACACATGGCAGCTCAATGCACCAATTACGCTCATCCAACACGCGGCGGGACTTAAGCGTTTTCCTAGTTAACGCGATATTTCGTGACATTTGGGCCCATTCTGACCCAAACCGGGTGGTGCTTTAACGTTCATGGATGAGCGTAGCGAACGAAGCGAAGATTCCATTTCTTACACCGGAGGAAAAAAATCCAGTTGGTTTTTTCTTCTTTTTTGTATTTTTGTCTGTTTGGGTTTGCACGATTCCGGCTAAATCGATACTCAATTGCATTAAAATTTTCTGGATGCCTTCGAAAAAATCTGAACTTAGAACTGCCACGTTTTGAGCGCTCTAGAAAAATATTTCTCATAAAAATAGCCATTTTACGATTTTTTTCGATTTTTTTGTTTTTTTCTGTGTGTATTTGTGTTTTTAACCCCGATTCCAGCTAAACCGATTTCTCCAATTTTGATGTTATTTTCTGGTGGCCTTCAAAATCTCTATACTTAAAACTGACACGTTTTTGAGCCCAATCAAAAAATTACTTCTCATGAAACTCGAAATTTTAAGCTTTTTCCCCTTTTTTTTGTATTTTCTGTTAGTATTTGTGTGTGCTTGTTAACACGATTCTGGATGAACCGATACTACAATCGCGATGAAATTTTTGGAGGCCTTCGAAATTTCTGAACTAAGAACTGCCACGTTTTTGGGGCGCAATCGAAAAAATTATTTCCCATTTAAAAAAGTAATTTTACGATTTTTTCGATTTTAAAAAAAATTTTCTTCGACTTATAACACTTACATCCTTTAACCGATTGTAATGATGTTTATACAGAACCTTTACTTTATAATTAAATTTTCATGTGAAATTTGAGCGCAATCAAATTTTCTTCGCAATTTTACGATTTTTTCGATTTAACACAATTTCGTTCACTTATAGCACCTAAATGCTTTATTCGATAGTTATGATTTTTGTATGAATTAATATAATAATGTGAAATTGAGCGCAATCCAAAAATTATTTCTCATGAAAATCGCAATTTAACGTTTTTTCGTTTTTTAAATAAATACGCTCATCCAACAACGCGCCTGAAAAAAGCGTTTGCGAAGCTTCCTAGTACTATGGCAATTAATATTACGTTCTAAAAATTATTCTCGTCTTTCTTGCCTTCTTTCACTCTTTCTTGTTTGTTTGTTTCTTTTTTTTTTTTTTTCTTTTCTTTCTTTTCTTTTTTTTCTCCACCCTTTTTTTTTTTTTTTTTTTTATTAAATTCATATAATATTATTTTTTTTTTTCCCAAAAATTGTTGTGTTTAATGCATTGTTGTGGGGGGCCGTGGCCTTGAGAAATGGTATTTTGTGGACTGTATAATTTAATTTAGCAACTGAACTTACCCTAAGATGTAATGCGGGTGTGAAAAGAAGTTCAGAGCATGTAGGCAGGGGTGACGTAGTTGGTGAACGCACCACGTAACAGATAGGAAAGAATTAAAGAGCTCGAGCTTGGAAGGAAAGAGAAAGAAGTAAGAAAAATGTGCCTGGAAGGCATCGAACCCAAGACTGCAGTATCAACTGGATGGCGAACGAACTGTGAGCTTGAGTGTTGACTGGAAGTCGGGCGAACTTTAGAACGGAGATGAACTGGTGCACTGTACACTTCGCACTGAATATGACTGAGAATCGAAGATTGATCTGCTCTCGGAGCAGCCAAGAGCACAAACTTCAGCCTGTGAAGGCAGACGGGCAACTGACTGCGAGGTCTAAACGCGAGAGAATAGATTACAGAAAAACTAGTCATGAAGAGGGGAAAAGAGGGGTTACCAGGGTGAATCAGATCACAACGAGAAATACAAGAGATGATACGCGAAAATAAAAACAAACCTAGAAAACTATACTATTCTTAACAAGAACATCGGCGTGAACATATACCGCCCACCAAAAAATGAAAGGAAATCATTTTTTTTAAACTAGAACCAAGAACAACAAGAAAACTAACAATCTAAAACGAAGGAAAACGATACGAGCATCTCTCTTGGCGGTTAAGCACAAGGGAGGGTTACCAGTTTATTAACTGGTCGGGTAAGAGCGCCAGACGCCGAACGAACGGAGGCGACGCGGGGAACACCATCTCGACCAGGAAAGAGAGCTTCCACTCGCCCGATCGGCCAAGAGAGGGGGCTGGAAGTGGCCGAGAAAGAAAAAAACGAGGTCTCCAACTTTGAGATCGGGGCTCCCACGAACCCACTTGTTGCGTTGCATCAGTGTGTGGGGGGTATTCGGTTGCCCAACGGTGCCAGAAGGATTGGTGAATTTGCTGAATACGGTGCCACCGAGCTAAGGGCTTGATGTTTTCAACCAACAGGTGTTCGGGGGGAGAAAGCAGGGGGAGTGGCCGATCAAAAAATGGCCAGGACTGAGGTAATCGACACCTTCAGCTGGATCTTCTGAGGAGGCGCATAAAGACGACTGTTGAGCACGGCTTCAATGCGGGCGAACAACGTAGCGTACTCCTCATGAGTGGGGGAGGTGTCTCCGATGAGACGGTACAAGAGTGATTTCGCAGACTTTACTACTGCCTCCCAAAGGCCGCCGAAATTGGGAGCATACGGAGGGTTGAAGTGCCATTGGACACGACGGGAAGCGAGAGAAGTAAAGATCGGTTCTTTAGAGAGTGAAAGAGAGTCGTGGACTTCACGCAGCTGTCTAGCAGCTCCACATAGTTCCTCCCACAGTCGGAATAGATGTGGGAGGGAAGACCTCTCCTCGAGAGGAAGCGATCGAAGCAGGCCAGGAAGGCTTCAGTGGACAGCTCAGAAACCATCTCCAGATGAACTGCCTTGGGGCCATACACACGAAGATGCAGAGATAACCTTTGGTGAGAGGTGCGTTCCGGCGAGTGCTGGTTTTCACCATGAAAGGGCCCGCAAAATCGGTCCCGACATGGGAGAAAACTCTAGAGCTTTTCACCCGGGGCGCGGGAAGATCGGCCATCGGAGGTTGGAGAGGTTTGGCACGAAATTTATGACAGGTGAGACAACGATGGATTCGTTGCCGAAGCAGACCGCGCAAGGACATGATCCAGTAGGATTGCTGGATCAATGCCTGAACGGTTCGGGGACCAGAATGTAATGAAACCTTATGGTAATGATCGCAGATCAGGAGCGATAAGTGTGCTTCCTTGGGGAGAAGGAGAGGATGACGAGCGTCTTCGTTAAGAGAAGAATGACGCAATCGTCCGCCCACCTGAGAAAACCGGAGGGGTCGACAAACGGCTTGAGAGAGGCGAGCCGGGATGACAGAGGTTGATCTCGCGAAAGTTGGCGGAACTCCAACGAGTAGTAATGATGCTGGGTGAGTCGTATGAAGAGATCTAGAGCATCCTTCTGCTCTGGGGGTCCCACGGGACCACGGGGGGAGGTGCATTCGAATGCTTTGCAAGAAGGAGTCGAGCGAAGCGGAAAACCCAGGCAAACACACGTTGAGCCTTGAGGAGACTGGAAGACTTCTGAAATTTCTCCAAGAGGGGGTTTCCGGGTCTTCAACGCGAGCGACGAGAGTGACCGCGGGCTTCAGATCGAGGAGCTCAGAATCGGAAGCCAATGAAAGTTGGGGTCGAGGCCATTGCTCAGGAGCAGAGCCGAGGAAACCAGGTCCAGAAAGCCACAGGGATTGTTCAAGAAGCTAAAACCGGGGATAAGCCTCGAGAGGCGCAGTCTGCGGGATTTTCCTCAGAACGCACGTGGGCCCAGTCAGTGGGTGACGTGCTCTCGAGTACTTCAATGACGCGAGTAGCAACGAAAGTCTTGAGTCGATGAGGAGGGGTGGAAAACCATGCGAGAACGATCTGCGAGTCGGTGAAGAGATGGACCGAGTTTATGTCGAGAGAGGCAAGCGAAGGCAAAGTAGCGAGGAGCAACCGAGAGAGAAGGAGAGCAGCTGAAAGCTCCAGCTTCGGAATCGTCAAGGGTTTGACAGGGGCAACCTTGCCTTTCGCGCGCACGAGACTGACGTGAGGAATGGAGGAACTAGTCTGCGAGTGCAAATACAGCACAGCAGCGTAGGCCTTTTCCGAGGCGTCCACAGAAGCCGATGACACAATGAGAGTGAGAGGCACGGGGAAAGGCGCGCGGGACTTGGAAGTTGGTGAGCTGATGAACTTCAGCAACGACCGAGAGCCAGCGTTCGGAAAGCAGCTCGGGCAGCGCATCATCCCACTGTACCTGAGAGAGCCATAGCTGTTGAAGAAAACATCTTCATCCAGCAGACGAAGGGGGTGAGAAAACTAAAGGGTCGAAGATGCGTGCGATGTATGACAACGCTGTCCTCTTAGTGACGATCCCTTTGAACGGCATGGTGTGAAAAGAGAAGTTGTCCGAGAAGGAGTTCCACAACAGACCCAGGATCTTGATGCCTTCTTCTTCACTGGCGAAGACGAGGGGAGTTTCAAGATGGTCCTCGGGAAGAGCGTTCAAAGCAACCGGATTGTTGCTTGCCCATTTGCGGAGCTCGAACCCACCACGAGCGGTGATGTAGCTGACTTTGGAGCGCCAGAGCTTCAGAAAGAGTTTCTGCGTCAGACACGATGTCGTCAACATAGGTATGCGAGACGAGGGCATGAGCAGCCAGAGGGAAATGTTCCCCCTCATCGTGAACCAGTTGTTGCTGCACTCCTTGGGCTTGAAAAGCCGAGGGAGTCAGCCCGTAAGTGACAGTGTTCAGCTCGTATTCCACAACGGGGAGCTGAGAGAGGGGCGCCAGTAAATGTGTTGGAAAACACGATCTGAGGATTGACGAGGATCTGGCGGTTACATTTGGCGAATGTCCGCGCAGATGGCAATAGTGTGCGTTCGGAACGAGGTGATAACGCACGGGAGGTCACGTTGGAGTTTCGGACCGCTGAGGAGCAGCTGGTTAAGAGACACGCCCTTCTCGTCCGGAGAAGAGGCGTTGAAGACAACTCGCATCTTGGTGCTGGAGCTGGTGAGCTTGCGAACGCAATGATGCGGGATGACGTAGTTAGCAGGAGCAGAGGCAGGTTGCATGTGCTGCAGCTGCTCATAGTCGCGCATGAACGTTTGATAAGAGTCATGGAGCTCGGGATTCCGTTGCAGGCGTCGCTCCAAACTAAGGTAGCATTGGAGTGCGACCTCACGGTTTCGCCCGAGAGAAGGACGAGACGGCCTCAACGGGAGAGCCACAGAGTAACGCCCGGATGAGTCGCGGGTGTGAGACTGAGAAAGTGACGTTCACAAAAACTGATCCTCAGGATCCACTTCCGGAGGGCGAGGAGTTTCTTCCGTCTCCCAAAAGAGGCGCAAGTTGCGCTCGAGGGTTTGAGGAGCAGGCGAAGAGAGACACAGGAGGGTCGGAAGACGTTACTAAAGAGCGAGTTGGGCCCAGGACTATCCAGCCGAACATGGTGTTGATGGCCGTAGGGTTGTGCCCACGGACCTGCTCACCGGCTCTATTCAGAATCTCTGGATAGAGGTCGGCGCCAAGTAGGAAGTCTACTTGATCAGGCATGTGAAAACGATCATCAGCAAGATACATACCACGGAAGCGTTCGAACACTTCGCGTGCGACTTGAGAAGTCGGGAGGTGACTGGTGATGGTCGGTAAAACCAGAGCCTCAACATGGAGAGTACGGTTGGGAGAGAGGCGGGAAGCGATAGTGCAGCGCACGTTGCCGCGAGCAGAGGCGGCAGCAAGACCTATGCCTGACAGATCGGAGCGGCAGGGCTGCATCTTCAGGCCTAGCTTTCTCACCAACGACTGAGAGATGGTGGAGACCTGAGAGCCAGGGTCCACCACCGCGCGAAAGGGTTGAAGGTGACCAAGAGAGTCACGAATCAGCGCGCGCACGGTACCCAGCAACACTGTGGGTTGACTATCTCGGGTATCGCGATAGTGGCACGAGAGCACCGGTTCGAAGAACCGGCACTGGGAGGTGAAGAGCTGACGCCAAGAGATGATGATTGGACGTCCCGAGAGAGAGGGGCATTGCCCGGAGAGTTGCCGTGGGGTACAGAATGGTGGTTGAATGAAACATGGAGTGGTGACGATTGCTGCCACAAGTATTGCAGACACTCTTCGAAGTGCATTGATTTTTCAAGTGCGAGCCTAAGCAATTGAAGCATCGCTGCAGGTGTCGCAACGTGCGGTTACTTGTCATCAAGAGATTGTTTGCGAAAGACCTCGCATTGATAGAGGGTGTGAGGTGCTTTGCAAAACAGGGCAAGAATGTTGCTTAATACTAGGCCGCGTGGTGTCAGAGGGCACGCGCCAGGAGGCAGAGGGGGGAGCGGTTTCTTGAGCCGCGAGAAGAGAATTAATCCTTTG
Organism: Sweltsa coloradensis; assembly: GCA_024449915.1. Lineage (NCBI taxonomy): Eukaryota > Metazoa > Arthropoda > Insecta > Plecoptera > Chloroperlidae > Sweltsa > Sweltsa coloradensis. The sequence continues at coordinate 33,951 of JAMZAV010003649.1, read as the reverse complement.
AGGAGATTTGACACCACTAATCGGTTGTTTGCCTACCGCGCACAACTCAAGAGTACGAGACTGCTCTTCAATGAAGCCAATAACGGAGCTGTACGTCGGTGTCGTGTGCGAGGAGTGTTTACTCTCGAAAGCTTACGAGTCGACGGGTCAAGGTTGGCCAACGTGAGCGAGAGTAACAAGAAGTCGCCCAAGTCGGGTAATTTTAAAGCTTTCAAAGCATCGACAGAGTTCCGATGCACGGCGAGAAAGCTTTGTAAACCTGCGTGAGATGTGGATTTCAGAGGTGTGAAGTCTAAAATCCTTTTTAACGTACAGACTGGCTAACAAACGACTGTTCTGATATCGAGACACCAAAGCTTGAAAAGTGAGCGGATAACCTTCGTTAGAGATTTGAAAACCTGATATGGTAGCTAGCGCCGTATCAGATAAAGAGGTTTTCAAATAATGAAATTTCTGAACATTGTTGAGAGATTCATTTTCATCAATTAGGGATTTGAAAAGTGAATAGAATTCTGGCCAACGAGAAATATCTCCCGAGAACGTAGGGAGATCAATAGTAGGCAAGGTGATGGATGACTTGACTGTCCTTGTTTCAGCCAAAGCTGCAGCTACGTTGTGGACTGGCTTTGATTGAGGTTTTCGGCAGCAATAAACCTTGATTGAGCGCATACAAAACTGTTTCGAAAGATTCGTATACCTTATCTACCTCAATGGGTTTTGCAGGCGCAGTAACTTGGGCTTTAAGTCAGCGATTGCCAATTGAATTTCTTGATAATCCGAATCCAATGTTGACAATTTTTGAAAACGAGGCCTAACAGAGTCAACCTCTTTAGGTTTTAGATTTGCGAAAGCATTGTAAGTTCGCTGGACGGAGGCAAAAAACGAGTTCACGCCTATTTACGAGCTTCTTCTGTTCCAACAGAAGTTGTTCAGCCATTGTGAGCAAGAAAATACAATTACAATATTACAAGAAAGTAGAGAAAAAACGAGCGAGAAATACGTACACAAATGTGACACTAGAACTAGACGTACAAAAAGAGGGATCAATGACCTGATATCATAACTGAGCGAAAATATTACGTAATAAATCGTAAACACGGACGAGAAAATATTAATGCGCCGAGGAGACGGAATGACGTGTCACTACAATGAGAGTGCGCGTGTGATTGCGCGCGACGAGAAGAGATCGAGAAAATTTCACTAAGACTTGATTAGTGACGAGAATATAGCTTGCATAATACAACTTAATTATGCAAAGCATACAACATACAAGAAAAGACAGATCGATACAATTTAATTAGAATTCCCGTGATTATCACGGACAAACGAGAGAAACAATAGTTCACACGCCAGAGAGAGCGAATGTGAACGCTAATGCGTACATCATGACGAGAAATGAACATGGGGCGTCTAAGCCGGAATGAACAGAATAGCACAGTGCAAACGAGAAGGATTACCAAAAGATGATTGAAACTGATAATATCTCGGCTCGGATGGACCAAAACATGGTGGGGCCGTGGCCTTGAGAAATGGTATTTGTGGACTGTATAATTTAATTTAGCAACTGAACTTACCCTAAGATGTAATGCGGGTGTGAAAAGAAGTTCAGAGCATGGTAGGCATGGTGACGTAGTTGGTGAACGCACCACGTAACAGATAGGAAAGAATTAAAGAGCTCGAGCTTGGAAGGAAAGAGAAAGAAGTAAGAAAAATGTGCCTGGAAGGCATCGAACCCAAGACTGCAGTATCAACTGGATGGCGAACGAACTGTGAGCTTGAGTGTTGACTGGAAGTCGGGCGAACTTTAGAACGGAGATGAACTGGTGCACTGTACACTTCGCACTGAATATGACTGAGAATCGAAGATTGATCTGCTCTCGGAGCAGCCAAGAGCACAAACTTCACCCTGTGAAGGCAGACGGGCAACTGAATGCGAGGTCTAAACGCGAGAGAATAGATAACAGAAAAACTAGTCATGAAGAGGGGAAAAGAGGGGTTACCAGGGTGAATCAGATCACAACGAGAAATACAAGAGATGATACGCGAAAATAAAAACAAACCTAGAAACTATACTATTCTTAACAAGAACATCGGCGTGAACAGTTGTAGTAATGCTACTATTTCAAATATTTACGAAAATGTAGTTTATTGTTGTTTCTGCATCTATGAAATAAGATTTATTTAGTTGTCCTCTTTTGTAAATCAGTTTTTATAACTGAATAGGATAGACGTTAAATAAATAATTAATAAACAAATAGACGCTAAAGAAAGATAAATTATTTATCTTTATTTAGCGTCTATCCTATAACAATATATAAATGCAAAAACTTTCAAAAAAGGGGACTAGGGAAAGCAAGACAGATACAAGTGGCTCAACTACATAAAGTGGTGAGATCTAGAAGTGTTGCCAAGCCCATTATTTTGTTTAAAATAATAAATAAAATAAAAATAAATAAATTTATTGTATTAATAGTCTACCCACTCAGTTATATAACTGATTTTCATTGGGGTACTTTCAATCAAAGCGACCAAGCCAACCCTGTAGGCACCGACGCAATCGACGAGTGAGCGATAACCAACCATAGATCAATATTTTAAATAGAAAATATAGCAATCAGTGGTATGGACAGTGCGAACACCCGAGGATCAACGCCAGAATCAACAAGGCCGATTCAGAACAACTATGAATTTATTATGTGATTCGTTGCTAGGACGGCTCCAAAGTCACCGTTTACAAACTCCTTAGACGAGAACTGATGGACTTAAGTCAAAATCAGAAGTTAAAAAAAATTATGACTTTAGCGGGAATCGAACCCTGGACCTTCTGCATTGGAAGCAAATACGCTTACCACAAGACCAACGAGCCACATTTTTATGAATTATTTAATAAACTAGGAAACGCATAAGTCCCGCCGCGTTGATGGATGAGATTTTTTGTAAGTATTTAGTTTGCGTAGGACCACTTTTCCTTTGCAAGTGCTTTTTGAATGCATTGTTGGTGATTGTTGTCAAGTTCATATTGTTACTTTTTAATTGTTATAATAAACCTAAAAAAACCCTCATTAAAACCTTTATTCTGTGGATTATGGCTACTTTTTTCAACTTTTTCTTTCAAAAAGGAATACACTACCATTACCTTAATGCCCATGTCAAATTTGAACGTTGTAGCCTCACCCGTTTGGTCAAAATCGGCCCAAATGTCACTAAAATATCGAACAAAAATCGAAAAAAATCGTATAAGTACGATGTTCATGAGAAATATTTTTACGATTGTACCCAAAAACGTGGCACGTCTAAGTTAAAAGATTTCGAAGGTCCCTCATATTTTCGTCAAGAACGCATATGCCGTTTGCCCGGTAGCGTGCGAAAAAACAGACAAAAAAAGCATTGGAGCTGAATTTTTTCAGGGATCAGTGAAATTGATGTCTTCGCTTAGCTCATCCAATTAATAATATACAAGGAAAACGCTAAAGTCCCGCCGCGTTGATGGATGAGCTTTTTAAAGTTTTTAGTTTGCGTGGGATATCTTTACTTTTGCAAGTGCTTTGTTTTGCTGCCTACGCATTGTAAGTGATTGTTGTCAAGTTTCTATTGTTACCTGTCAATTGGTATTATTTACCGTAAAAAACTTATATTAAAAGCTTTATTTCTATGGATTCTGGCTAACTTTTTCAACTTTTTCTTTCAAAAGGTACTACATCATTATAACGTTAATGTCCATGTATAATATGAACGTTGTAGCCCCACCAGTTTGGTCAGAATTGGTCCAAATGGCACTAAAAAATCGCACAAAAAATAAAAAAAATTACATTAAAAGCTTTATTTCTAATAGATTCTGGCTAACTTTTTCAACTTTTTCTTTCCGAAAGCAATTCATTACCACAATTTTAATGTTTATGTGAAATCTTGGCTTCGCTTATCCAATTAATATCCATATAATTATCGAACTATAATTATGAAATAAATATTTTAACAAAAATAATATATAACTTTAAATAAATTTATTGAAATCTTTACAGGTGGAAATATCAAAATTAACAGACGCCATTCAAAATGAAAATCTTGGTCGATGAATTTTTAACTTGGTTGTCGTTACTGACTTACCAAAACAAAAACCAATCCAAATCCATTGACCAAGCTTTTAATTGTGAATGGCGTCTGTTAATTTTGAAACCATACAGAAATGCAAAAACTTGCAAAAAAAGGGCCAAGCCGAAAACGAGGAAGATACAAGTGGCTCAACTGCATAAAGTGTTGAGATCTATAAGTGTGGCCAGGCCCATTAATTTGTTTAAAATAATATATGTTTTTATTAATTATATAATAAATTAATAATATATCAATATCCATTAATTATCTAACTAATTATGAAATAAATATATTAACAATAATAACATAAAACATTAAATAAATTTATTGAAACATTAACACGTGGAAATATAAAAATTAACAGACGCCATTCAAAATTACTAGGAAAACGCTTAAGTCCCGCCGCGTTGTTGGATGAGCGTAATTGGTGAATTGGGCTGCCATGTGTTATGCGGATTTTCTGTTGTTCTGTGAAAAAATCAGAACTTTGTTGAAATTTTTTTTAAATTAAATCAAATTAAATAAAAAATTAACTTATTTTTTTTTAATTAATCGTAGTTATAAAAAAGGAAAAAATCGTAATATTGAAATTTTCATAAGAAATAATTATTCGATTGAGCACAAATTTTAAACTAATATATTAATTCAATAAATTAAGGTTCTGTGAAAAAATCATTACAATCGGATAAAGCATGTAGGTGTTATTCGCCGAAGAAATTTAAAAAATCGTAAAATTGGGATTTTCATGAGAAATAATTATTTGATTTCGCTCAAATTTCACACGAATATATCAATTCATAAAATTAAGGTTCTTTGAAAAAAATCATTACAATCGTACAAAGCATGTAGGCGTTATAAGTCGAAGAAATTTTTTTTAAATCGACAAAAATCGTAAAATTGCGATTTCCATGAGAAATAATTTTTCGATTGCGCTCAAAAACGTGGCAGTTCTTAGTTCAGAAATTTCGAAGGCCTCCATAAAATTTCATCGCAATCGGAGTATCGGTTTAGCCGAAATCGTGTTAACAGACAGACAAAATTACAGAAAGAAAAAACAAAAACATTCCGGGTTTTTTTCTCCAGTGTAGTGAAACGTACTAGCGTGAAACATAAACAATTTTCCGAGATGAAACAAAATCACCAAACTTTGATTTCCCATTTAAAACCTCTAAAAATAATATGTGGGTGTAAAAATATAAAAAAAGGTTCTAACTAACGGATATCAAACCCCTACCCTCCGTGCGGTAGGCTAAATGCTTACCACCAAGCCATATCAGCCAGGTAGATGTCGTCCCGCTAGCTGCTACTAAAACTAGGAAAACGCTTAAGTCCCGCCGCGTTGTTGGATGAGCGTATATGGTGCATTGAGATGCCATGTGTTACGCGGATTTTCTGTTGTTCTGTGAAAAAATCATTACTTAATCGAAGATTTTTTTAAATTAAATTAAATTAAATAAAAAATAACTTAATTTTTATAATTAAATAAAATAAAATAAAAAATTAACTTAATTTTTTTAATTAATCGTAATTTTTTAAAAAGAAAAAAATCGTAAAATTGCAATTTGTATAAGAAACAATTATTCGATTGCGCTCAAATTTAACACGAATATATTAATTTACGAAATTAAGGTTCTGTGAAAAAATCATTACAATAAGATACAGCATGTAGGTGTTATAAGTCAAAGAATTGTTTTAGAAAAGAAAAAACCCGTAAAATTTTGATTTTCATGAGAAATAATTTTTCGATTACGCTCAAATTTCACACAAATATCTTAATTCATAAAATTAAGGTTCTGTAAAAAAATCATTACAATCGGATAAAGCATGTAGGTGTTATAAGTCGAAGAAATTTTTTAAAAATCGAAAAAAATCGTAAAATTGCGTTTTTTATGAGAAAAAATTTCCCGATTGCGCTCAAAAACGTGGCAGTTCTAAGTTCAGAGATTTCGAAGGTCTCCATAAAATGTTATCGCATTCGGAGTATCGGTTTAGCCGGAATCGTGTTAACAAAACACAAAAATCCAAAAAAAAAAAAAAAAAAAACATTCCGGATTTTTTTCTCCAGTGTAGTGAAATGGAATCTTCGCTTCGCTCGCTACGCTCATCCAATTATTCGTAATTTTTAAAAAAGAAAAAAATCGTAAAAATGAAATTTTCATAAGAAATAGTTATTCGATTGCGCTCAAATTTTACACAAATATATTAATTCATAAAATTAAGGTTCTGTGAAAAAATCATTACAATAAGATAAATCATGTAGGTGTTATAAGTCAAAGAATTGTTTTAAAAAAGAAAAAAACGTAAAATTTCGATTTTCATGAGAAATAATTTTTCGATTACGCTCATATTTTACACGAATATCTTAATTCATAAAATTAAGGTTCTGTGAAAAAAAAATACAATCGGATAAAGCATGTAGGAGTTATAAGTCGAAGAAATGTTTTAAAATTCGAAAAAAATCGTAAAATTGCGTTTTTTATGAGAAAAAATTTCCCGATTGCGCTCAAAAACGTAGCAGTTCTAAGTTCAGAGATTTCGAAGGCCTCCATAAAATTTCATCACAATCGGAGTATCGGTTTAGCCGGAATCGTGTTAACAGACACACAAAAATACAAAAAAAAAGAAAAAAAAAAAAAAAAAAAAAAAACATTCCGGATTTTTTTTCCAGTGTAGTGAAATGGAATCTTCGCTTCGCTCGCTACGCTCGCTACGCTCATCCAAAAATGCTATAGATATTTTTAAAAATAACATTTTTATTTATTGTAGGCTTAAATTACAATGGATTTAGCTGATTTTGTTAACAGTTCTCAGTAAAATCGTACCGGAAGTCTGTTTAAAATTTCAGCGCAATCTGTTCAGCGGTTCGGCTGATTTTCGACGTACAGTCATACGGACACACAGAATCACAGAATGATGGCCGGTTGAGTTGAATGGAGACACTCAGTCGCTCCTACCCCTAGTTTAAAGATCAAATTATTTTAAGCTTTGTTATTTTGGCTTCTCAAACTTTATCCATTGGGGGCCCACGCCAATCCGTTTCTCAACAAAACATCCTCCCTTGGAAAGAAGAAAACATGGTGGTAATCCATTGAAAAAGAAAATTTTGAAGATTCCAATACACTTGATATGGGCACTGATAACTCTACTGTTGAGTGACCTAAAACAACAATAACTTCGTAACTAACGAATTAAATAATTTGTTATATCTCAGCTTCCGGTCATCTAATCCAATTACCGTTTGTTGTGTTTGTGCGCAAATTTGGCTTCTCAAACATTATCCATTGATGGCCCACAAACCGGCACGTCATTCTAGAACTCTATGCCAATCCGTTTCTTACCACTAGGCCGCTTCGCGAACGCTATTTCCAGTCGCGTTGATGGATAAGCTTTTTTTAATATTTCTGTCCAATGATTACGTTTTTATGTGAAATCCTTACTTTTTCTATAGTTACTTGATATTACTTGTTCATTATACATCTGTAAAAGGCTTATATTAAAACCTTTATTCTATGAATTTTGACAAACTTTTTCAACTTTTTCTTTCAAGAGGCACTACATCACCATAATCTTATGTCAATGTAAAATATGAACGTTGTAGCCCCACTTGTTTGGTCAAAATCGGCCCAAATATCACGAAAATATCGTATTAAAAACCGGAGAAAAAATCGTAAAAGTACGATTTCTATAAGAAATATTTTTTCAAACGTCTCTAAAATCATAACATATATTATTTCAAAGATTTTAAATGTTCCTATAAAGTTTCATCAATATCGGAGAAGCCGTTTTCCGAATCTCACGAAAATATCCCTCTAAAAATCGAAAAAAAAAACGTAAAAGTAAGATATTACGAGAAATATTTCTTCGATTGTACCCAAAATTAATACATCTCTAAGTTCAAAGATTTTGAAGGTCCCCTCCAATTTTCATCAAGATCGCATATGTCGTTTGCCCGGTAGATAGCGAACAGACAAAAAAAACTAACAAAAACAAAACACCCGACCTATTTTTCTTGGGGTAACGGAAGTAAAAAAAAAAAACACACAAAGTGAAATTGAAGTCTTCGCTTTGCTCATCCAAAAACACGAATTAAATATTTTGTTATTTTTGCATTTCCTAAGCTTCCGGTCATCTAATCCAATTACCGTTTGTAAAGCACATGGCCACTGAGATGACTGACATCGGTGCAAATTTGGCTTCTCTAAAATTATTCATTGAGGGCCCACAAACTGATACGTCCTTCGTCAGCCAGCCAGCAACCCACCCACCCACCCAACACCAAGAAGAAAATATTGTTGAACGATTTTGACGTCTCAATAACTTCTAGACGCATCAGCAGATCGGGATGAAACTTGAAATGGGTCATCTTGTAGTAAAAGCCCATCGATTGAAGCAGCAAGTTGCAGGTTTCTATCTCCCATGGGTTCGCGTCGGCAACACCGTTTAAGTGCCAATGTAGGCCTGCGGCAATAGGCGCTTAGTGGAAGCGGAGCCGCGCGTGGCTTGGCCCGGTACGCTTCCGCGCACCTAGATTAAGTTGTAAAAACTTTTTTACAAAGGAAGACAACCAAATAAAATTAATCACATATATAAGTGCTGAAAAAATAATGAACTGTTGTTAAACAAAGTTTGAAATACTAATATTACATCAACGATGTGTGGTAATTTTTGATAACATGTTAAAAATAAATATAAAAAAATATATATTTTTTAAAAATTACAATGAACCGAAAGAAATAAAGAAAAAAAAACATCAAAAACGAAAAACGAAAAGAAAAAGTGATTCATTGAGCGAGCGTAGCGAGCGTCTCCACTTGACTCTTATGGCTCAAATGTCTATTTTTTTCTGTTACTGCTTCGGTATAGGTCGCACCGTTTCTCTGATTGATCTGAAATTTTGTACACATGTACATATCACCTATGAGGGTTGCTGTATAGTTTGTGAACAAAATCTGATTGTTGGTTATAAAAAAAAATTAAAAAAATGTTACGATCGTTATGAAATTTTGCAGGGTCAATAAGTACAACCATTCTCTCATATTTTACAAATTTTCAGCTTAATCGGTCAAGACCTTACGTAGTGAAGATAGAAATTATATTTTAACAAAAGTAACGTTAAATCATGGCAACGAATCCACTGCCACCTAGAAGTAATCAAAATCCAACCAAATACAAAAATTTGTAAAAAAAAAACGGCAGCCAAGCTCTCCTTCGTCTTCGGCTGTGAATGCTGTGAGATATAGAAGTTGAGCCAAGCTTTTTATTCTTTCTCCCTAGTTTCGCTTTTAAAATAAGTAAGATCATTTCGCCTGTTGACGAGCGCCAAGCCAACGATTTTTGTGGTAAAAAAGTAAAATTTTTAAACTCGAAATCATAAAAAAAAATCTTTGCCATGAACCAAATTCAATGGCCAAGCCATTTTTTTTTGATTTCGAGTTTAAAAATTTTACTTTTTTACCACAAAAATCGTTGGCTTGGCGCTCGTCAACAGGCGAAATGATCTTACTTATTTTAAAAGCGAAACTAGGGAGAAAGAATAAAAAGCTTGGCTCAACTTCTATATCTCACAGCATTCACAGCCGAAGACATTTGAAGGAGAGCTTGGCTGCCGTTTTTTTTTTACAAATTTTTGTATTTGGTTGGATATTACATCTTTTTGTTGTTCGTTCGCTATCAAGGTGTGAATGATTAAATTTGTTGAGTTCAAAGTTGTTTTTTTACCGTTCCGTTAAACTGCTGTCAGCAGTGTGCTGAGCGTCCCGTAAATTGCTGGCCCAGCGCCTTCAGTAACTGGAAGTGCTGGAGGTTTCTCGCTCAGTATCGCCAGTAAACCAGCTAGTTTCATGGCGGCGTCGAAATGTCAGTTCGCTTCCAAAGTTAATTAATTGCTTTATTTGACCAGAAAAATGAGTTATAAGATATGGCCGTGGACTAAAAATAACAAAAATAATTCGGTATGAGCTAAGGATATTTATTTGCGAGCTTACACCTATTTTTTTTAATCACAGCTAGCAATTAACGGGTCGATGACTTTAGGCCTGGGCCCTAGGCTAGATGACGGCTTTAAATATTCCGTCAAGAGAATTAAATTTATTTAACCCATTATCAAGAATAAACGTGAAATCTTCTTATTTCTCTTCAAGTTTACCCTTAATAAAAAAAAAATCATATATAAATAATTAAATATGAAAGTTAATATCATGTTTTAATACTTGGAACCATTCCGTTTTCTATGCCTACTGACAGCGCAGGCTAGCACTGGCGTTTACTGTGCTCCCAGTAGAGCCATCATTTAAAGGAACGCACTCATTGTGGGGTGTATACTGTTTATTATGGTATAATATGCTACACTCAGACCATAAAGTAGGGTGTATATTATGGTTTAAGATGAAGAAACGCGTTCCTCTCTGCTGCGGAGGCTACGGCCCCCATTTCGGGACTATAATTTTATCCGACTAGGGTATTGTTGTTCTGTTTAAATGTTATATCTATTTCCGGTAGTCAAGTTCTGTTTTATTTGAATCAAATATCATTTACTAGTTGAATCCAATGTTAATCAAATATTACACGACGCTGCTCACCCAACATTAGTAGATTGTAACATATTATAATTCCTGGAGTTTGCATCATTTGCAAAGTTCACCACAGATAAGCGGAGTTTTATGCACGTTGTTGCAGTATACGGATTCCTTGGCAGCCACGTGTTACGATATTCTGTTGCACTACCCAAGTAGTGTGATGCAGCTGCAAAAAATCACGGATGTACGAATTAGTTGTTGTAGAGATGTAAGGGGTTGACAACAATATTATGAAGCAACATTTATAAATTATTATTTTTGCCAGATGTATAGATGAGAAAATAAGCCGAGGCTTGGGGATAAAATAAATTTTCTATAAAATACAGTGAGTAATATTTACCCTAAAGATAGTTATAAACACAATACATATTATATATATGTATAAATATATATATATATATATGGATTGTTGTAGGTTTTCGCGGCCCGTCATAGGATAAAAACAAGGATCTTGGGTGAAACCGCGTCGAAAATAAGATGAACCAGGGCAGAACCTGGGCGTCCACCGACGTTTCGTCTGTACTACGTCAGACATTTTCAAGGTTGACTGTGATTACGGAGGTTGGAGTCACACTGGTTGGCAACCACGCAGCGCCCGCCTTATATAGCCTCGGCTGAAGGTGCGGACCTACCTTCAGCCGAGGCTATATAAGGCGGGCGCTGCGTGCTTGCCAACCAGTGTGACTCCAACCTCCGTAGTCACAGTCAACCTTGAAAATGTCTGACGTAGTACAGACGAAACGTCGGTGGACGCCCAGGTTCTGCCCTGGTTCATCTTATTTCGACGCGGTTTCACCCAAGATCCTTGTTTTTATCATATATATATATATATATATATATATTGTGACATGTCCCTAGCCCTATAGGGAGATACCAACAGTGGTCCGGCAGACTCAGTGGAGAAGGGGCGTGGGCGACTGTAGGTGGGTGTCTTCGGTAGTTAGGGCGCCACTTCGGTTCTAAAAATCTCTAACGGGAAAATCGCAGCAGGAACGAAGAAGTTTCTACGAATACAGAGAAAGGCGAAGTTTAATCCTAGAAAAGAAGTCAAGTTTATCTGTAAAAGTGAGTCCGGCGAAACCATGAAGGTCGCAGAGAAATAACGTGGGGTGGGTGGTACCCACTTCACAAGCAGCTGACAATAAGAAAGAAATACAACGTTGAATAATCAACCAGCGAAAGAAAACAGTTCCGTCAAGCTAGTACCAAGACACTCAATGGGGTCGCTCAAGTCCCGCCGCGTTGTTGGATGAGCGTACTTGGTGCATTGAGCTGCCATGTGTTATGCGGATTTTCTGTTGTTCTGTGAAAAAATTATTACTTAGTTCTAGATTTTTTAAATTAAATTAAATTAAATTAAAAAATAAACTTTTTTTTTATAATTATCATAATTTTAAAAATAGAAAAAATCGAAAAATTGCGGTTTTTATAAGAAATAATTATTCGATTGCGCTCAAATTTCACACGAATATATAAATTAATAAAATTAAGGTTGTGTGAAAAAATCATTACAATATGATAAAGCATGTAGGTGTTATTTGTCAAAAAATTGTTTTAAAAAAGAAAAAAAACGGCAAAATTTATATTTTCAATGAAAAATAATTTTTCGTTTGCGCTCAAATTTCACACGAATATCTTAATTCATAAAATTATGGTTCTGTGAAAAAATCATAAAAATCGGATTAAAGCATGTAGGTGTTAAGTCGAAGAATTTTTTTAAAAATAAAAAAAAATCGTAAAATTGCGATTTTCATGAGAAATAATTTTCCGATTGCGCTCAAAAACGTGGCAGTTCTAAGTTCAGAGATTTCGAAGGCCTCTATAAAATTTCATGGCAGTTGGAGTATTGGTTAAGCCGGAATCGTGTTAACAAACACACAAAAATACAAAAAAAAAGAAGAAAAAAAACATTCCGAATTTTTTTCTCCAGTTTAGTGAAATGTAATCTTCGCTTCGCTCGCTACGCCATCCAAAAATAGTAAACTGTCATATGGAGCAGCTGATATGTAAATGCTTAGAGCTTCACAGCTCTAGCTTAACACGCTCTCATATGGAGAAACATAAAACACCCTAGGAAATAGTAAACTGTCATATGGAGCAGAACATAAAACACCCTAGGAAATAGTAAACTGTCATATGGGGCAGCTGATATGTAAATTCTTGAGCTACACTGCTCTAGCTTAATATTCAACACCAGTCATAGGGACTAAAATAGTGGGGTCTATAAGCCTAACAATCGTGCAAATCGTGAAGAAAGCAGGAAAATTGGTTAATTTACTAATATGATAACAGGGAATCCAAAAATCGATGGCCCAAGTTGAGTTCCTGTAACTTTCTTATTAATTGAATTAATCAAATTAATTGATTAATTAATCAACAAAAAAATTTAAAAGGAGACAACACAGTCGACATGGGTATCTAATGAAAGATTATTTTACTGAGAATGAGTAAATGAAAAAATATTTGAAAATTAATTGGATGAGCGTAGCGAAGATTCCATTTCACTACACTGGAGAAAAAATCCGGAATGTTTTTTTTTCTTTTTTTTTTGTATTTTTGTGTGTTTGTTAACACGATTCCGGCTAAACCGATACTCCGATTGCGATGAAATTTTATGGAGGCCTTCGAAATCTCTTAACTTAGAACTGCCACGTTTTTGAGCGCAATCGGGAAAATTTTTCTTATAAAAACGCAATTTTACGATTTTTTTCGATTTTTAAAACAATTCTTCGACTTATAACACTACATGGTTTATCCAATTGTAATGATTTTTTAACAGAACCTTCAATTTTTTAAATTAAGGTATTCGTGTGAAATTTGAGCGTAATCGAAAAATTATTTCTCATGAAAATCGGAATTTTACGGGGTTTTTCTTTTTTAAAACAATTCTTTGACATATAACACCTACATGCTTTATCCTATTGTAATGATTTTTTTATAGAACCTTCATTTCATGAATTAATATAGTCGTGTAAAATTTGGGCGCAATCGAATAATTATTTCTTAGAAAATTGCAATTTTACGATTTTTTTTCTTTTTTTAAAATTACGTAAAAAATTACGATTTATTAAAAAAATTAAGTTAATTTTTAACTTAATTTAATTTAATTTTAAAAAAATCTTCGACTAAGTAATGATTTTTTCACAGAACAACAGAAAATCCGCGTAACACAATGCAGCTCAATGCACCATTTCGCTCATCCAACAACGCGGCGGGACTTAAGCGTTTTCCTAGTTAATTTATCATCTAATTAATTGAATTTTAGTAATATTTTACCACTTTTGATTTATGATAATTATGTTCACCTAAAATTCTACCGATTGTCATACAATTTCACCCCTTTACTAACATAATGCAATAAATCCAAATTTTGATGGCCCCAAACAAAATTCCTTCAACTCCCAGATTAATGGATTAATGAAATAAATAATTAGATTAATATCAGTTAAATGTTTGACATTCACAAATCACAGTCAACTGATGTATCAAAAAATAACAAAACAAGCATAATAAAAGAGAAAAGTGATGGCCCCAAGGACGGGCTCTTATCACTTTCCCATTAATTGGAAGAAAAGAAGAAAGAAAACCTTACTGTCAATCCAGTTCGAATCTCGGAAAAACGTCACACCACGCGTCATAAATTGACGTTGCCTACGATGGAGCAGACTTTCCGCGCATGCGCCTGTGCGCTCCCTCGGACGGGAAAACGTCATACTCGCAGCGACCGCGGTCCAGACAGTGGCTCCCCTGACGGCCAAATTCGTAGGCTACTAGCGCGGTTTTTAAACGTCACAATTAATATATATATATATATATATATATAGATATATATATATATATATATGTGTGTGTGCAATACTAAATTCTTGGGTTAAATCGCGTAGAAATGATGAACCAGTGCGGGGATTGGGCGTCCACCGACGTTTCGTCTGATCTACGTCAGACATCATCAGGATGACTGTGACTTCACGTCACAGTGGCTGGCATGCCCCCGACTCCCTCCTTATATCCTAAAAAGGGGCGGGGCGGCGAGGGTCAAATCTAAAAACCATGTCTCCCTAATCATTGTAGTAAAACCTTTTTACTACGGCTTTTTTTCTTTTCTTCTTCTTCTTCTTTTTTTCTTTTTTTTCTTCTTCCTTCTATGTCAAGGGCATACCATATCTAGAAGAACCCAAATCGCCAAAACTTTTCGACTATTTTCCCCACTGATATAAAAGTAAATCCTTCCTGAGAAATGCGAAAGACTATCATCTAGGGGGAAGGGGGGTTTTACGAGGTGCCATGTGGTGACTGGACCAAAATAAACCCCAAAAAGGTGACGCATAGCCTTGGGAGCAAAGAATATTCCAATGCTTGAAAAACGGGGAGACAAAAATTTCGGCCCTTTGGCCAAAAAAAATAAAAAAAGCTTCTCTTATGTTAAGTTTTGATAAACAAGAACCATTTGCCCTGTTCGCGACTCCGGGGACCCGTATCATCAGGAACTGTAGAGATTAAGAAACGAATCACAATCTAAACAAAAGAGACGATACCCAAAGTCTACCTCGGCCTGGAACCAATTCTGAGTCTCGTCAAGTAGCAATGAATAATCAGACTAAAGAAGGCAAAACAATCAGAACCCACGGTGATAAGGGGCATAGCAGGTTGAGAACATTCCACAGTTTTTTTGTTTATAAAAAGCAATGAAATCCACATTTAAAAAAAAACCCCAGAGGCCAAAAAAGGCCTTAAAAAAGGTTTTAAAATAAAAGGGGACTTGTAGTTTTGTTTGCCTCGCCGCCCCGCCTTTTCTTTTTTCTCCCCGTGCCAGCCACGTGATTGAACCTTCTGATACAGTCACCCGGATTCTGACTTATTAAAAGACGAAACGTCAGTGGACCCCCAGTCTCCCGACTGGGTTTTCATTTCGACCGGTTTTAACCCCAAAAACCCAGTATTGTACATACAAGGGCCGCGAAAAACCCCTGCAAAAAATCCATATATATATATATTATCCAAAATATAAATTATAAAACCAACCAATCCATTATTATATATATATATATTATATATATATATAATATAATTTTAGAATCACAATTGTAAAAATTTTGGGGGTTTTTCGACACGCGATTTGACTACCTGTCAACGTTTCGACGTATTTACCTTGACAACACATGTGGTCACGTGCTTATAACTTTTATTTAGGCGTGTTTGATGACGATGCGCAGTATCAACAATGCGCATCTACTTCCGACTCAAAATAGTCCGAGCGAGAGCTTCAGCATCAGTCGTCCTGATGACGGTGGCCCGAAGTATTAGAATCACAATTGTTAACTTGTCGGGTTATTTCGCCACGTCGATTTGACTTACCCATGTCAACGTTTCTGGACCAAAAACCCAAAGAAACGTTGACATGGGTAAGTCAAAATCGACGTGGCGAAATAAACCCGACAAGTTTACAATTGTGATTCTAATATATATATATATATATATATGGATTGTTGTAGGTTTTCGCGGCCCGTCATAGGATAAAAACAAGGATCTTGGTAAAAACCGCGTCGAAAATAAGATGAACCAGGGCAGAACCGGGGCGTCCACCGACGTTTCGTCTGTACTACGTCATACATTTTCAAGGTTGACTGTGACTCTACGGAGGTTGGAGTCACGTCACAGGACGCCCAGGTTCTGCCCTGAGTTCATCTTATTTTCGACGCGGTTTACCCAAGATCCTTTAGAGATGAGAGAGAGATAAGATCCTCCTTTGTGGCTAGGCATTTTGATAACTTTTTTAGAAATAATACTTTTTTTCTGTTTATGCCACTCCTTGAGTTTATTTAACACTCAACTTTTCGGAACTCATATTGGAGTACCTTTTTCAATAGATTTAAATTAAAAAAGAAATTAGAAACAAATCACAATCACAATCGCAATCACAATCACAATCACAATCACAATACAATCACAATCACAATCACAATCACAATCACAATCACAATCACAATCACAATCACAATCACAATCACAATCACAATCACAATCGCAATCACAATCGATCAATCACAACGCAATCACAATCCGGTCCTGTTTGCTCGTTGTTCTGGCTCCTATAGACGTTCATTTAAGGAGCAAAAAAGTCGAAGAACTCTCACCCAAAAACGCGCAAATAGTATCATATACCATTTTTTTCTTAATACTCTGAAGAATATTATGTTGTATGATACTTTTTAAGACCAGGAGCCGTTTTTACGTCACGACGTTTCGAACATGGCCGACGTCTATTTTTCCATCCAACGCAACGGCATGTTGTAATGGCTATATCATAAAAACTAATTAACCGATCGATCTAAGTTTGGTTGCATTGTTTTTATTGAAATATTTCAAGTTTAAATAATGTCTCGTTTTGTATTTTGTTTAGAGGTATAGTCTGATTTTTACACAAATAGACCTGGCACACATGAACATTTTAGTGTTGCAGTGGTTTCGTTTCACTCTAGGGTCACAATATGTTTTCAATATTTATTTTGATGATTTGTTTTTACAAAATGATCTATTTCTAATCGAATAGCTATCTTCAATTTTCTATAAAAAAAAAATATTTTGGTAAAATTTGTATTTTTTTGCGATTTGTTGCATCGTGGTTTTTCAGCTATTTTATTCAGCATGCCTATGACAATACTACACTTTCTTACAAAGTTTAGCCGTTTAAGTAAGAAATTATACTAATTTATGATACAACTCATCTTTACTGTACATGTTGAAAAGATTTAATTTTACAAATTTAAGTAGGTATATTCAAATTGTAAAAAATAGACCTCCATAAAAGCTACTCTTTCCAAACAATAGTGATTACTGTTAATCCACATAAAGCTATTTATAAATACTGTCGAAAATCTTTTGTAGTATCATAAGCTAGTGTAGTATTTAAAACAAATTATACACCACACTTATTAGGCCTGTATAATATGGTTTAAATAACAAAAAATCACCTTTCTATTGATCTACTTGGAAAATATTATTGTCGCGACATTGTCACCTGCAATGAACTTAACAACTCATTATTTTACGTGTGTATTGATATATTCTCTACAATTTTTTCATATACACATTATTATCTCACCATTCTTCAAGGTTCATAGCTTTCAAGGCTCGAAGCTTTCTGAAGGAAAATCATCTTCTTAATCTTCTTAATCTTCTGAATCATCTGAGTTTATCTTCGCTTTCTTCTTCATCTCGAAATTGGAGCATGTTTGATTTTTTTCCTTACTTTAATTCGTGCGACAAGGAGTGGCGACTGGGAATTGTACTTAAATTCAGTTAGAACTGTGATTCCCTGGTGCTTTGCATATGATCATTTAAATTACGCCAAGTACCTACCAATATACTTGGCAGACATGAGAAATATTAAAGATAAGCACCCAGATGTACACAAAGCATTTACAGATGGACACCTAAGTATACCACTGCAATCTGTTAATCCATTTGGCAGCATTCCTGTTGACCAAGAAATAGAAGAAACCGTAAACAAGGATACCCAAGGATACAGTGGTACTAGAGGATTTAGTAAAATTCAGGCTGCAGTTGACCGCTTTTATTTGATTTTGGATATTAGAGCGTCCGTCGTTCCTTCAGTTCTTTACCAATGGCCAAAAGTCACGATCCATCGCATACACCGATCTTTCATCATCTGGGATCAAACGAGGCAAAACATCTGTCTTGACTCTGTTCGACATTATGCAAACAGATTGGAATAAACCGTTTGAACACTCGCCGCTCATCAGCATATCAACTGGTGTGATAGCTGATATGAAAACAACCAAAGATTTACTACTAGCAAGAGAGATGGGTGAGTCGCATTATTCAGAATACAGGGAGAAGTATCTTTCGGGTGCAACTGAAGGCAACCAACAAGGGATTCCGGCATTGAAAAGAATGAAGCTCGGGACTTTCTCAGACATAAAAAACAAAATACTTTTAAAACAAAAGAGAAAGTAGTAATACTGCGTGCAGACAGGTGCTTATTTGCACACATGGTATTGGTTGCTCAGAACAGACGATTAGATATGCGAGCTGTCCTTTGCCATCCACTCGGCCCCTTGCCATGGGCTCTAGCTTCAGCTGATGGCACTTCTCGAAAGACACAGAAATTAAGTCTGAAGAAAATCTAATTTAAAGATGCCAAAATTCTTGAGAATCAAGATATGCCAATTGACAATGTCTATACTTAAGTGGCAAAATGAGCTTAGTTCAAAAGCTACCAGACACCGTCCGGACATTTGAAGATGTATCTTTGCGTCTGTTTAGCAGAATGATAAAAGATTCAGGAAATGCTAAGAGAATTGACATGGTAGACGTTTATTTAGACGTATCAATAAAAAATAGCAGAGAGAGTTAGAAGATTTGACTCAACACCTCTCCCAAAGTACCAAAATATATTATCTTTCCATCGAATAAGAAGCTGGCGAAACTTCTTATCAGAAGGATCCAATAAAACCACGTGGTCGATTTCATTGTATCTGAATGGAGCAAAGGCGATCACAGGAAACGACTTGATGACAGGGAATTGTTTGTCACTTGTGCAACCAAATTCTTCCGTCTCAGTTCTCGGTCAGTTAGCTAAGTTGAAGAGCTAAAAACGACCCAAGAGGAAGTGGAAACACGACCGCTGCTCCATGCAAAACACCTGCGAGTCCTGGATATTCCAACATGTGATTAAAAGTGATGACACTGATGTAGCCATTCTTGTATTACACCATATAACTATTAATGGCAAACTTGCACAAGTTATTATTAAATCAGGTACTCACAACAGTCAGAAATGTTTCGAAATGACAGAGCTGCACAAAAAATTGGGGTATGATGTGCGTACAGCACTCTTGGGCATGCATGCTGTTACAGGCTGTGATACCACAAGTGCTTTTGCTGGAAAAGGAAAATAATCGTCTGCCAAACTTATCATGAAATGAAGCGCGATGGCACTTTCCGTGTCGAAGCTTGGCCAACATATCGAGATAAATTTAAACACCTTGAAAGAGATTGTAGAATTTATTTGTATTTAATATGGAGGTAAGAAACAAAAAGATATCAACAGCCTTAGATATTCAATTTTCTGCGCCATAAGAGGTAAGATAGAATCTCACAATCTTCCGCCATGTCAAAATACGGTCCATAAACATATCATCCGATCAAATTACCAAGCTGGTATATGGTATAGATAAGAGCTTTAAACAAAAACCAGATGTCCCACCACCAGAAAAACACGTCTGGAAAATGAGCTAAGATAACCAATTGGAAATCGACTGGATGAGCTGTGATCCAGCACCTTGTCCGTGCTCGAGTTTCTATCATGTACAAAGTACTCGCCAGTGTCTCCCAACAACATGCTGTGGCCTTATTAATGGCCTTCGTTGCACCGACATGTGCAAAATTCAAACATGCTCCAATTTCCGAGATGAAGAAGAAAGCGAAGATAAATTTGAAGAGTTGATAAACTCAGATGATTCAGAAGATTAAGAAGATTAAGAAGATGATTTTCCTTCAGAAAGCTTCGAGCCTTGAAAGCCATGAAACTTGAAGAATGGTGAGATAATAATGTGTATATGAAAAAATTGTAGAGAATATATCAATACATACGTAAAATAATAAAGTTGTTATGTTCATTGCAGGTGACAATGTCGCGACAATAATATTTTCCAAGTAGATCAATAGAAAGGTGATTTTTTGTTATTTAAACCATATTATACAGGCCTAATAAGTGTGGTGTATAATTTTTTTAAATACTACACTAGCTAATGATACTACAAAATATTTTCGACAGTATTTATAAATAGCTTTATGTGGATTAACAGTAATCACTATTGTTTGGAAAGAGTAGCTTTTATGGAGGTCTATTTTTTTACAATTTGAATATACCTTTAAATTTGTAAATTATACTTTTAACATGTACAGTAAAGATGAGTTGTTCATAAATTAGTATAATTTCTTACTTAAACGGCTAAACTTTGTAAGAAAGTGTAGTATTGTCATAGGCATGCTGTATAAAATAGCTGAAAACCGCGTTGCAACAAATCGCAAAAAATACAAATATTACCAAAATATTTTTTTTATAGAAAATTGAAGATAGCTATTCGATTAGAAATAGATCATTTTGTAAAAACAAATCATCAAAATAAATATTGAAAACATATTGTGACCCCAGAGTGAAACGAAACCACTGCAACACTAAAATGTTCATGTGTGCCAGGTCTATTTGTGTAAAAATCAGACTATACCTCTAAACAAAATACACAAACGAGACATTATTTAAACTTGAAATATTTCAATTAAAACAATGCAACCAAACTTAGATCGATCGGTTAATTAGTTTTTATGATATAGCCATTACAACATGCCGTTGCGTTGGATGGAAAAATAGACGTAGGCCATGTTCGAAATGTCGTGACGTAAAAACGGCTCCTGGTCTTAAAAAGTATCATACAACATAATATTCTTCATAGTATTGGGAAAAATATGATATATGATACTATTTGCGCGCTTTTGTGAGAGTTCTTTTCCCTCTAAATGAATGCCTACTAGTCGTTGTCTCCATTCATCCAGGGCCGGATGGTTCTCGAGCTCTAAGCACATCAATGTATCATCTTTCTAATTTTTTTCTATTTATTTTTGGGCCTGCTTTTGTTATTTTCTTTGTGTTGGTGTGTTTGTTTTTGTGATTTTTTCTGATTTCAGTTTTTAATTCAATCTCTTGACTTAGGAACTCCAATCTGATTTCCGAAACGTTGAGTACGTTAGTAAATAAACTCAAGGAGTGGCGTAAACCGAAAAAAAAACAATTATTTCTCAACTAAGTAACTATCATATTATATGAATCGGTTATTTGAGAAACCGAATAAGTCATGTTACCATTGTTCTGAGTAAAACGAAAGAAAAGTGCATTTAATACCCTGAAGTTAAAAAATGTAGGTATTTTGAAATAGTAATTTAGATGTGGCATAGTTACATTGATTTTTGTTGATATTGATATTTATGAGCACGTAATTTCATAATTACGAGGGTGGAATTAGCGTGGACTTATTTGGTTTCTCAATTAAATGGAGCAGTGATTTATAAAATAAGTAAAAATAAGATAGTTTCATCAGTTTTTATGATTGTATATTATAGTAAACATAAAACAACATTTTTAAACTTTGTTTCATTAAAAATACTTGGAAATGAGAGCCAATGACTCATTTTACTGAAAGTGGCGTGTTCCGTTTCTCAAATAAATACTATTTTTTCTTCAGAACGTATGGACTGACTTATTCGGTTTCTTAACCCAAAAGGAAAATTTACACCTGTAATATACACACGCATGGTCGAAAAAATATTTCGTTTCTCTACTAATCGATAGGTCTTGAAATTCTGTAGAAAATGGCAATCTTAACTCATTTATGCAATTTGGATGACTTTCGGTTTCTCAAATAACCGATTCATATAATATATATATACATATATATATATATGTTAGATTTAAGGCTTTCGCAGTACATGGTATGAAATATATTTTTGAGGTAAAACTGCGTGTGATGATTTATAGTAAAATAATATTTATTATTATTATATTATATATTTTCATATACATATATATATGATAAAACAAGGATCTTGGGTAAAACCGCGTCGAAAATAAGATGAACCAGGGCAGAACCTGGGGTCCACCGACGTTTCGTCTGTACTACGTCAGACATTTTCAAGGTTGACTGTGACTCTACGGAGGTTGGAGTCACAGTGGTTGGCAAGCACGCAGCGCCCGCCTTATATAGCCTCGGCTGAAGGTGCGAGGCGGCGAGGTTATATAGAAAAATAGGTGCGGGGCGGCGACATCAATATCGTGAAAAGGTGCGGGACGGCGAAGTCATATCGAAAGAAATATACGGATGGTGGCAATTGAGAAACAAAATAGCACAGCTTACTGTAGTGAAACCTTTTTAGTCCGGCTTCTTGTCATAGGGCCTGATTGGTTGTCTTTTGAAATGTTATTCGTGCTTAGAATTATGGAATCTGAAATTTGCACCACCTCTGGGGATTTGGCTGAATAGGTCTACGGACTACATTTCGAGGCATGAGTGCAGGTTTCCAAAGAAAGAGGGAGGCTCTGGCTATCATCTCTTTTTTTCATGTTATTCGGCCGTTTTTTCAATTTCCACAATTCACGAATAATACGTGGCTTGAGCTGTTGTACAGGGCAAATAGTTTTTGTTTTGTCAAAATCTATCACATGCGAGAAAGCTTTAGCATGTTGAGCTAGGGCTGTTTTTCTTGTCACCTGCTTTCACAGCATTAGTGTTCATTTATCCTCGCTGCTATGCGTCTGCCTGTTTGGCCTATGTACGTTTGATCGCAGTCGCCACAGGGAACCTCATAAACATCTCTTTCTTCCAGATGAACAGAGTCCTTTGCACTTCTCAAAAAGGAGCTGATTTTCTGTCAGTGGAGAAAATGGTTCGATGTTCTTACAAATTGAGGATTCTACCTATGACGTCTGTGGTACCCTTGACATATGGAAGACAAGCTTTTGACCGTGGTTTCCCCTTTGTCCTCAGTATCATCCTCAGATTTCTTCAGTTCACGTTTAAACGCTCTGGTTATGTCTCGGTCCAAGTAACCATTGAGTGATAGAGCTTCACGGAGCTTATCAAATTCCTCTCTTGAGTGAGATTTGTCAGTAAGGTTCCTGGACCGGGTGACCAGAGTGTTAACCACTGAAAATAACTGTGAAGGACGGTGGTGGGAAGCAGCATTCAGACACCGGTTGGTGTGGGTGGGTTTCCTATAGACTGTGTGTCCCAAACTGCCATCAACATTCTTTATTATCAAGACATCGAGAAAAGCAAGTGAGTCGTTGGATTCTATTTCCGTGGTGAACTGAATATTCGAATGGATACCATTTAGATAGTCAAGAAATTCATTCAACTTGTCCACACCATGGGGCCAAATGGCATAGACGTCGTCCACATATCGTATCCAAGAAGATGGTTTGTTAGGAGCTGCAGCTAGGGCCTTATTCTCAAATCTATCATGAATAAGTTGGCAATAGCTGGTGATAGCGGCGAGCCCATTGGAGCTCCCTCCACTTGCTTATAAAACTTGTTTTCATAAATAAAGTAGTAGAAGACATGCAATGCCTTGCTAACTTCATGATGTCCTTCGGTATGCCATAGCTTTCTTCAATAGTAACGCGGGCCTCCTTCACAGGTATGTTGGTAAATAGGGAAACCACATCAAAACTGACCAATATGTCCCCAGGGCGAACCTTCAATTCTTTGATCAGCTGGATCAGGTGAGAGGAGTTTTTCACATAGGACGCAGCATCCTCCGAATAAGGTTGGAACCTCTTAGCAACATATCTGGCAGAGCTTGTGTGGGTGACCCTTCTGCGCTCACTATGGGTCGCAAGGGGCTCCGGGTTTGTGGATTTTGCGGCAACCCATACAGTTTTGGAATACAAGAGGACTTCTCCCTAGAAATGAGAAATTTTTGTGCTTCAGGGTCAATATTAGAGGAAAGTATAAATCTCCTAGTTGTCTTTTCTAGGTAAGTAGTCGGATCTCTGGGGGTAGCCTTATATGCCCTTTTCTTTAAGTAGGGCTAACATCTTGTCCTAATAATCAGAGCTGTTGAGTTTTGACGGTGGCATTCCCCTTATCTGCTGGCAGAACTATGATGCTAGTATTTTTCTTCAACTCCTTAAGGGCACGTAGCTCAGAGGCTGGGATATTCCTAGTGGGAGCTTGGCCTTACGGAGGACCTTCGCAACATCTTGCTGCACCTGCTCTGCTTCCTCATCTGGAAAACCCATAACAGCAGATTCTACTCCACATATGATGTCTTCCAAACCCGGGAAATGACTGGGGGCCACCGCAAATTAAAACCCTTAGCTAACACTGCAGTGGTAACTTCATTAATCGGGCAATCAGATAAATTATGAACTACATGTGAAGGATCTAATTTCTTCCCTATTGGTTTCGTACACGTTGTAGAGCATTGATTTTCATCATTTTTTATTTATTTATTTTTATTTTATTTATTTATTTATTTAACGTCTATCCTATTCAGTTATAAAAACTGATTTACAAAGGAGGAAAACTAAATAATCTTATTACATAGATGCAGAAACAACATTAAATTACATTTTCGTAAATATTTGAAATAGTAGCATTATAACAACAATGCATTTAAACACAAGAATTTAGGTAACAAATTGAATGATATTATAAGCATTTAATGAATGAATCAAATATAAAAAAGGGTGGAGAATGAAAAGAAAAGAAAAGAAAAGAAAAGAAAAGAAAAGAAAAGAAAAGAAAAGAAAAGAAAATAAAAGAAAAGAAAAGAAAAAAAGAAAAAAGAAAAACGAAAAGAAAAAAACTGATTTATTAGACGATCCCACTCAAACGAATATGAGGTTTGCCAAAAATCAGGAACAGCAAATCAGGGAGTATAATCAAACTTTTGCGGAAGAAACCTAAGAACGCGAAATCTTTATTCTTGGGTTCCCTCTTCATTTTTGTGTTCAACTCTTGACTCATATCTATTCTTATATCCGCTTTATAATTATTTAAAAAATTTCATGTCAAACTGATCACAGCCATGATACAGGACACCTAAATCACGTTGCAAGCTCCATCAGTGGGCGGCAACCAGATAATCTAGGCAGAAAAATATAGTTGCAAATACATTGTTTATATCATAATCAAAGCAATAATGAACAAACAAAGAGAAAAGCAAAATCAATTATAAGAGCTTATGAAGGCAAATTAACATTACACAAACACACAGACAATAACCTACAAATAAATAGTAAAAATCAATTTTTTGCTCTTTGATTCATTATCATTGCTTCAATTTTTATTAAACGAGGGAGCGGAGCGACTGAGTGTCTCCATTCAACTCAAACGGCTCTCATTCTGTGATTCTGTCTGTCTGTACGTCGAAAATCAGCCGAACCGCTGAACAGATTGCGCTGAAATTTTAAACAGACATCCGGTACGAGTTTACTAAGAACTGTTAACAAAATCAGCTTGATCCACTGCGATTTAAGCCTACAATAAATAAAAATGTGATTTTTAATAATATCAATGGCATTTGTTTCATAGCAGTTAGCGGGACGTGGTTGACGTGGCCTGCATGGCCTAGTGGTAACCATTTAGCCTACCGCACGGATGGATGGGGTTCGATACCCGTCAGTTCTAACTTTTTTATATTTTTACACCCACATATTATTTTTGAGGGGTGTTAAATGGGAAATAAAAATTAGGTAATTTCGTTTTATCTTGGAAATTTGTTAATGTTTCACGCTAATACGTTTTGAATACGATTCGCATTTTGAATGTTCAATTTAAATAATTATTGTGGCAAGCAGAGTGAGTTCCTGTAAGGTGACCAGACGGTCCGGTTTTAGAAGTCAAAACACTTGGCTTACTCACTCGTTTAACAACGACTTTGGCGTTTCCCTAGTTAAACGAGGGAGCGGAGCGACTGAGTGTCTCCATTCAACTCGAACGGCTCTCATTCTGTGATTCTGTCTGTCTGTACGTCGAAAATCAGCCGAACCGCTGAACAGATTGCGCTGAAATTTTAAACAGTCATCCGGTACGACTTTACTAAGAACTGTTAACAAAATCACCTTGATCCACAGCGATTTAAGCCTACAATTAATAAAAATGTGATTTTTAATAATATCAATGACATTTGTTTCGTAGCAGTTAGCGGACGTGGTTGATGTGGCCTGCATGACCTAGTGGTAACCATTTAGCCTACCGCACAGAGGGATAGGGTACGATACCCGTCAGTTCTAACTTTTTTTATATTTTACACCCACATATTATTTTTGGGGGGTGTTAAATGGGAAATAAAAATTAGGTGATTTTGTTTTATCTTGGAAATTTGTTAATGTTTCACGCTTATACGTTTCGAATACGATTCGCAGTTTAAATGTTCAATTTAAATAATTATTGTGGCAAGCAGAGTGAGTTCCTGTAAGGTGACCAGACGGTCCGGTTTTAGAAGTCAAAACACTTGGCTAACTCACACGTTTAACAACGACTTTGGCGTTTCCCTAGTGTAATTAAACGAGGGAGCGGAGCGACCGAGTGTCTCCATTCAACTCGAACGGCTCTCATTCTGTGATTCTGTCTGTCTGTACGTCGAAAATCAGCCGAACCGCTGAACAGATTGGGCTGAAATTTTTAACAGACATTCGGTACGAGTTTACTGAGAACTGCTAACAAAATCAGCTAGATTCATTACGATTTAATCCTACAATAAATTAAAATGTGATTTTTAAAATATCTATAGCATTTGTTTAGTAGCAGCTAGTGGGACGATAACTACGTGGCTTGCATGGCCTATTGGTAAGTATTTAGACTACCGCACGGAGGGTTGGGGTTCGATACCCATTAGCTCGAACTTTTTTATATTTTTACACCCACATATTATTTTTGAGGGGTGTTAAATGGGTAATAAAACCTAGGTGATTTTGTTTTATCTTGGAAATTTGGTAATGTTTCACGCTAATACGTTTTGAACATGATTCGCATTTTAAATGTTCAATTTAAATAACTAGGGAAACGCCAAAGTCGTTGTTAAACGAGTGAGTGAGCCATGTGTTGAGTAGGTACCCGGGAACATCGCCTTTTCTCCCATCTAAGGCTCGATGTAGCCCAGTATGGGGAATGATACCGGATACTATGCACATAGGTCACTCACTCGTTTAACAACGACTTTGGCGTTTTCCTAGTTAAACGAGGGAGCGGAGCGACCGAGTGTCTCCATTCAACTCAAACGGCTCTCATTCTGTGATTCTGTCTGTCTGTCTGTCTGTACGTCGAAAATCAGCCGAACCGCTGAACAGATTGCGCTGAAATTTTAAACAGACATCCAGTACGAGTATACTGAGAACTGTTAACAAAATCAGCTAGATCCATTGCGATTTAAGCCTACAATAAATAAAAATGTGATTTTTTAAATTATCGATAGCATTTGTTTAGTAGCAGCTAGCGGGACAAAATCTGCGTGGCTGACATGGCACAGTGGTAAGCATTAAGCCTACCGCACGGAGGGTTGGGGTTCGATGCCCGTTAGTTCGAACTTTTTTATATTTTTACATCCACATATTATTTTTGAGGGGTGTTAAATTGTAAATAAAAATTAGGTGATTTTGTTTCATCTTGGAAATTTGTTTATGTTTTACGCTAATTCGTTTTGAACACGATTCGCATTTAAAATGTTCAATTTAAATTACTAGGGAAACGCCAAAGTCGTTGTTGAACGAGTGAGTGAGCCATGTGTTGAGTACTCGGTATCATTCTCCATGGGCCATACTGGGCTAGATCCAGCCTTAGGCATAGGGGAGGAAAGGGGATGTTCCCGGGCACTCAACACTTGGCTCACTCACTCGTTTAACAACGACTTTAGCGTTTTCCCTAGTACTTTTAAATTGTACAATTCCTAGATCAGTAAACTGGCTTCTAATATCATAAGAAATTAAATTCCAATAGGATACGCCTCTATACATAAACGACTTTCTAAATGCTCCAGAATTTAATCTAGGAACTTCCAATGAGTTTATTAAAGTAGAATTTCTATCACGATCAACAATTTTAAAATATTGGGTAGAATACCTAAAAACATACCTTTCAATACTTTGTATGTATTTACCAGCACGCTATACTTCATCCTCTCCTCAATCGTGAGACAATCAGACTGCAATCTTGGCTCATAGGAATTGAATCAAAGAGATGGTCAATTCTCTTCTGAAGTACAACATATTCGGTAGAATCTCTTACTGCCCAAACCACTAAGCAATAATCAATAACAGAGTGAATATAAGAATCTACAAGTATCCTCATCATTCTCTCAGTTACAAACCTCTTCATTCTACTTATAATTCCTATTGCTGATGATACTTTATTACACACATATTCATAATGTTTCTTAAAATTTAAATTATAATCTAAGAAAACTCCAAGATATTTAAATTCATACACTCTAGAAATTAATTTACCATTACAATTAAACGTCAAATGAATATCATTCATGTTTCTATCATAAGCCTTATGAAAAATCATAAAATTTGTTTTACTATAATTAATATCAAGTTCCTGAGTTTTAAATCAATCATCCATCCTCTTTAGAACTTCTTGAAGACGTCTTACGATCTCTTCGACATCCACACCTTCTGAATAAAAGACCCTTTATAAAGAATAAATAACAGGGGTCCTAATATTGACCCTTGGGGTACTCCACAAAATATATTGATTACTTTTAAACTATATTTTGCAAGATTTATAAACATTTTTCTTTTTGAAAAATAATCAGCCAAAATTGATAACAAATAAGGACCTACGTTATACCTGGTTTTTAATTTTATTTAAAAGAGGTAAAAAAGGTACAGAATCAAATGCTTTCCTAAGAACTACAAAGACAGCTCCAACCTTACCATTACGTTTATCAATCAATCCCTTTAATAGATAAAATCTGTAAATGCTAGAAGGGCACTCTCAGTTATGGTAGCCGAATCCATTACCGCTCTCTCTGTAGTTAACCGGTCAATATTATTAAACAACAAGGGGTGTATGGTTTTCTGACAAAAACAAATGGACGTATAGTAACTCCTTAGCGATGATGCCAAGGT
Source organism: Sweltsa coloradensis (assembly GCA_024449915.1). NCBI lineage: Eukaryota > Metazoa > Arthropoda > Insecta > Plecoptera > Chloroperlidae > Sweltsa > Sweltsa coloradensis. Next base: position 4,632 of record JAMZAV010003649.1, on the reverse strand, counting down.
CTTTTCTGGTTCTCTGTATGGCATCGCGTAAGAGCGCCATGCTAGCACGTCTAAGAATCTTATTGACGTTAGTGGAGCTAGTATGATAGCTTAATTTCATTGCAACTGGAATGAGACCTTTATCTCTGCAATGAAGCAGGAACGTAAGATTGCACAACTACTTAGCTTTTCTTTCTTCGTAAAATCTCAAATCGTCTAGTCAGATGTTTAAAGTCCTCCCCATGGAGGCGTGTGATGGATTGTTGTAGGTTTTCGCGGCCCGTCATAGGATAAAAACAAGGATCTTGGTAAAACCGCGTCGAAAATAAGATGAACCAGGGCAGAACCTGGGCGTCCACCGACGTTTCGTCTGTACTACGTGAGACATTTTCAAGGTTGACTGTGACTCTACGGAGGTTGGAGTCACAGTGGTTGGCAAGCACGCAGTGCCCGCCTTATATATAGCCTCGGCTGAAGGTGTGGGTCGGAGAGGTTATATAGAAAATAGGTGCGGGGCGGCGAGGTCATATCTTGAAAAGGTGCGGGTCGGCGATGTCATATCGAAAAATATACGTATAGTGGCAATTGAGAACAAAATAGCACAGCTTACTGCAGTGAAACCTTTTTAGTCCGGCTTCTTGTCATAGGGCCTGATTGGTTGTCTTTTGAAATGTTGTTTGTGCTTAGAATTATGGAATCTGAAATTTGCACCACCTGTGAGGGATTTGGCTGAATAGGTCTACGGACTACATTTCGAGGCATGAGTGCAGGTTTCCAAGAAAGAGGGAGGCTCTGGCTATCATCTCTTTTGTTCATGTTATTCGGCCGTTTCTCAATTTCCACAGATTCACGGATAATACGTGGCTTAAGCTGTTGTACAGGCAAATAGTTTTTGTTTTGTCTAAATCTATCACATGCGAGTGAGCTTTAGCATGTTGAGCCAGGGCTGATTTCTTGTGACCTGGTTTCAGAGCATTAGGGTGTTCATTTATCCTCACTGCTATGCGTCTGCCTGTTTGGCCTATGTACGTTTGATCGCAGTCGCCACAGGGAACCTCATAAACCCCTCTTTCTTCCAGATGAACAGAGTCCTTTGACTTCTCAAAAAGGAGCTGATTTTTCTGTCAGTGGAGAAAATGGTTTCGATGTTCTTACGATTGGGGATTCTACCTAGACGTCTGGGGTATTTTTGACATTGGAAGAAAACTTTTGACCGGGGTTTCTCCTTGCCTCATATCATCCTCAGTTTCTTCAGTTCACTTTAAAAACGCTCTGGTTATGTCTGGGTCCAATAATCATTGAGGTAAGCTTCACGGAGCTTATCAAATTTCTCCTTGAAAGAGTTTTGCAGTAAGGTTCCTGGACCGGGTGACTAAGTTTTTTAACCCTGAAAAAACTGTAAAGGGACGGTGGTGGGAAGCAGCATTTAGATCCCGGGTTTGGTTGCGGGGTTTTTTCTATGACTGTGTGTCCCAACTGCTATCAACATTCTTTATTATCATACATGGGAAAAAAGCAAGCGAGTCGTTGGGTTCTACTTCCTTTGAACTAGATTTTCGAATGGATCCATTAGATACCCAAGAAATTCATTCACTTGTCCCACCAGGGGGCCAAGGCTAGCTCGTCCACATAGTATCCAAAAATGGTTTGTTAGGGACTGCAGCTAGGGCCTTATTCTCAAAATCTACATGAAAAAGTTGGAAATAGCTGGTGATAGCGGCGACCCCATTGGGCTCCTCCCTTCTTATTTCTCTCCACCAACTATTCTTCACCAGGGAAGTGGGAATCAACGACTCACTTGCTTTTCTGATGTATTGATAAAAAAAAATGTTGATGCAGTTTGGGACAAAGCCCTATAGAAAACCCACGCACACCAAACCGGGTATCTAAATCTGCTACCCCCCACCGTCCTTCACATTATTTTCAGTGGTTACACTCTAGTCACCCGGTCCAGGCCCCTTACTGAAAAATCTCTTTTAAGAGAGGAATTTGATAAGCTCCGTAAAGTCTATCACTAAATGGTTCTTGGACCGGGCCTAACAGAGCGTTTGAAAGTGACTGAAGAAAAAATGAGGGTGCTGAGGACAAGGAGAAAACCCCGGTCAAAAGCTTTTCTTCCATATGTCAAGGTACCACAGACGTCCTAGGGAAATCCTCAAACGTAAAAACATCGAAACCTTTTCCACTGACAGAAAAATCAGCTCCTTTTTGAGAAGTCCAAAAGGGCCATTCATCTGGAAAAAAGGGTTTTTTGAGGTTCCCCCGTGGCGACTGCGATCACCATACATAGGCCAAAGGCGAGCATGCATTTAGGTAAATGAAAACTCTAATGCTGTGAAAGCGGTCACAAGAAAACAGCCCTGGCTTTAACTGCTAAAGCTCACTCGCATGTGATAATTTTTTCAAACAAAAATATTTGCCTTGTACAACAGCTCAAGCCAGTATTTCCGTGAATCTGTGAAAAAGAGAACGGCCGAAAACATGAACAAAAGAGATGAAGCCAGAGCCCCCCTCTTTTTTGAAACCTGCACTCTGCCTCGAAATGAGTCCGTAACCTATTCAGCCAAATCCCTCGAGGTGGTGCAAATTTCAGATTTTTAATTCTAACAAAATAACATTTCCAAAAATAAACAATCAGGGCCCCAGACAAGCCGGACTAAAAAGGTTTTACTGCAGTTCTTGTTTTTTTGTTTTCTCAAATTCAACCCCCGTATATTTTTTCGATATGACATCGCCGCCCCCCCTTTTTTACGATATGACCTCGCTGCCCCGCACCTATTTTCTATTTGACCCTTTCCCACCCGACCTTCAGCCCAGGCTATATATTAGGCGGGCGCTGCGTGCTTCCAAACCACTGTGACCCCAAACCTCCGTAGAGCCCCAGTCAACCTTAAAAAATGTCGACGTAGTACAGAAGAAACGTGGGGGGACGCCCAGGTTCTGCCCGGTTCATCTTATTTTCGACGGGGTTTTTTACCCAAGATCCTTGTTTTTATATATATATATAAAATATTTTATTAAATCAATTTCTGAAGGGGGCTTTGCTCTGCGAAAATAACAAGGGGGTTCACATTACCCCCCCCCCCTGCCGACGTTTGGGAAACGGATGATGGACAAAGACTGCCTCCGTCCGGGAAAACCTGTTTTACAGCTTCACCAACAAAAACCACGTCCGCCACCACATGTGCCACTTCCTGACAGCACCTTTTAATGTATGACGTAAACCCGAAAAACAAGCGTTTGGCTGCGTCCAAATAAAACCAAAAACCGGACCTTGACGAGGAGTAGATCTAAACAGATAAATCGAGAGTGCGTATACGTAAACAACGAGATTAACGACGTCGTAGGATTGTTAGTCTGCGAGTGGACGGGCCCAGCAAAAAGTCCTGTGACACGTCGCCCCTGAAGATGGAGAAGTGACTTCCCCAAAACGTCGGGCAGGGAGGGGTAAGTGTGAACCCCCTTGTTATTCTTCGAAAAAGAAAAGCCCCCATTCAGAAATTTTATTTAACATATCCCCCAAAATTTAAAATTTCCCATATGTTTAATTCTATGTGCTTCATGGGAATCAATCTTTTCATTTCTAGCGTTCGAGACTTAAATACGCTTTAAAAAAGGTTCCTATGTTGTTTTTCTTTAGGAGTCTGCTTAGGTTTTATCCCTATTCCTGGAGGGTTTAATTTCTTTTAAGGAATTTGTTGAACGCTATTGAAATAGTTTTTTTTAAATAACCCTTCGAAAGAAAGCTTCCCCAGTCCTTCATATTTTTTTTCCCTATATAGTTTGGGCGGATGCCCCTTTGAAGTTACGAGAGTGTTAATAACTAAGATATTGAGCCGGTGGGGTGTGATGAAGCTTTAAAAATCTATAATATTGGGCGGTTTCGATATACGGGGTTTGGGCAAGCTTTCGTTGGGGTTTTCATTGCAACAACCAAAAAAGAAGGCGGATTTCTTGTTTAAAAATTTCCCGGAACTTGATATCGTCATTTTTAAATGTTTTAAATAAATTAAAAATTATAAACCCTGCTCTACCATATACCCAGATGGCAAAATGTCTAATATACTTTGCCAAACAATCGGGTTTAATGGAGCATTAGCAAGTGCTTTGGTTTCCAAAACCCTGAATATGTTTTTTCAATAACTGGAAAAAAGAGGTGATACCATGGGCGTCCCTTGACTTGTTAATACTATTTCCCTTTATACCGAAAAAGTGTGTTTCAGAGACAGTACTCTATGAGATCTTATACCTGTGGATCTTTGTTTGTGTATTAAATAAACTCTAAGGTTTCAACAACAACAATACATCATACATCGACAAAGGCGTCCGGCTGTTTGGGCCCCCGAAAAGCCCCCTCAGTTTTTATCAAAAAAGTGGGTTTTTTTTTTGTTGTAGCAATTTTTTCCTTATTTTAAATTTTTTGCCAAGTGAGTTTAGTGACAGTAGTGTACCCCTTCCTGCCCATCTCGAAGCGTCTTGTCAAAAAGTGAAAAATAAAAATGTGCGCCGCCATGTGCTTGGCTCACAGGACCACCTAGGGCCTAGGGGGTGCCATCAGGGGCCCCATCATCGGGTCCAACCGCGTGGGGCATAAATCATAAAAGTCTTCACTAAACAAATATCCCTTGGCACCCCCGAAGCATCTATTCAAAT